>OX101808.2:44200552-44259414 GCA_944452925.2 Chrysolina oricalcia | reverse complement strand
GATCGGATCGAATCGAATCGGATCGATTCGGATCGAATCGAATCGGATCGAATCGAATCGAATCGGATCGGATCGAATCGGATCGAATCGAATCGGATCGAATCGGATCGGATCGAATCGAATCGGATCGAATCGAATCGAATCGAATCGAATCGGATCGGATCGAATCGGATCGGATCGAATCGAATCGGATCGATTCGGATCGAATCGAATCAGATCGAATCGAATCGAATCGGATCGGATCGGATCGAATCGGATCGGATCGGATCGGATCGGAATCGAGTCGGATCGAATCGGATCGAATCGGATCGAATCGGATCGGATCGAATCGGATCGAATCGGATCGAATCGAATCGAATCGGATCGGATCGGATCGAATCGAATCGAATCGGATCGGAATCGAATCGAATCGAATCGAATCGAATCGAATCGAATCGAATCGAATCGAATCGAATCGGATCGAATCGAATCGGATCGGATCGAATCGGATCGAATCGAATCGGATCGGAATCGAATCGAATCGGATCGAATCGAATCGAATCGAATCGAATCGAATCGGATCGGATCGAATAGAATCGAATCGAATCGAATCGAATCGAATCGAATCGAATCGAATCGAATCGAATCGAATCGGATCGAATCGGATCGAATCGGATCGAATCGAATCAGATCGAATCGAATCGAATCGAATCGGATCGGATCGAATCGGATCGGATCGAATCGAATTGAATCGGATCGAATCGGATCGAATCGGATCGAATCGAATCGAATCGAATCGAATCGGATCGGATCGAATCGGATCGAATCGAATCGAGTCGAATCGGATCGAATCGGATCGGATCGAATCGGATCGAATCGGATCGAATCGAATCAGATCGAATCGAATCGAATCGAATCGAATCGGATCGATTCGGATCGAATCGAATCGGATCGAATCGAATCGAATCGGATCGGATCGGATCGAATCGGATCGGATCGGAATCGAGTCGGATCGAATCGGATCGAATCGGATCGAATCGGATCGGATCGGATCGGATCGGATCGAATCGGATCGAATCGAATCGAATCGGATCGGATCGAATCGGATCGAATCGAATCGGATCGGAATCGAATCGAATCGAATCGAATCGAATCGGATCGAATCGAATCGAATCGAATCGAATCGGATCGGATCGAATCGGATCGAATCGAATCGGATCGGAATCGAATCGAATCGGATCGAATCGAATCGAATCGGATCGGATCGAATAGAATCGAATCGAATCGAATCGGATCGGATCGAATCGGATCGGATCGAATCGGATCGAATCGAATCGAATCGAATCGAATCGAATCGAATCGAATCGAATCGAATCGAATCGAATCGAATCGAATCGAATCGAATCGAATCGAATCGAATCGAATCGAATCGAATCGAATCGAATCGAATCGGATCGAATCGGATCGAATCGAATCGAATCGAATCGAATCGAATCGGATCGGATCGGATCGAATCGGATCGGATCGAATCGAATCGAATCGGATCGAATCGGATCGGATCGAATCGGATCGAATCGGATCGAATCGAATCAGATCGAATCGAATCGAATCGAATCGAATCGAATCGGATCGGATCGAATCGGATCGGATCGAATCGAATTGAATCGGATCGAATCGGATCGAATCGAATCGAATCGAATCGGATCGGATCGAATCGGATCGGATCGAATCGAATCGAATCGAATCGAATCGAATCGAATCGAATCGAATCGAATCGAATCGAATCGAATCGAATCGAATCGAATCGAATCGAATCGAATCGAATCGAATCGAATCGGATCGAATCGGATCGGATCGAATCGAATCGGATCGGATCGAATCGAATCGGATCGGATCGAATCGAATCGAATCGAATCGGATCGAATCGGATCGAATCGAATCGGATCGAATCGAATCGAATCGGATCGGATCGAATCGGATCGAATCGAATCGAATCGGATCGGATCGAATCGAATCGGATCGATTTGGATCGAATCGAATCGGATCGAATCGAATCGAATCGGATCGGATCGAATCGGATCGAATCGAATCGGATCGTATCGGATCGGATCGAATCGAATCGGATCGAATCGAATCGAATCGAATCGAATCGAATCGAATCGAATCGGATCGGATCGAATCGGATCGGATCGAATCGGATCGGATCGAATCGAATCGGATCGATTCGGATCGAATCGAATCGGATCGAATCGAATCGAATCGAATCGGATCGGATCGGATCGAATCGGATCGGATCGGAATCGAGTCGGATCGAATCGGATCGAATCGGATCGAATCGGATCGAATCGGATCGGATCGAATCGGATCGAATCGGATCGAATCGAATCGAATCGGATCGGATCGAATCGGATCGAATCGAATCGGATCGGAATCGAATCGAATCGAATCGAATCGAATCGAATCGGATCGAATCGAATCGAATCGGATCGGATCGAATCGGATCGAATCGAATCGGATCGGAATCGAAACGAATCGGATCGAATCGGATCGAATCGAATCGAATCGAATCGGATCGGATCGAATCGGATCGAATCGAATTGAATCGGATCGAATCGGATCGAATCGAATCGAATCGAATCGGATCGGATCGAATCGGATCGGATCGAATCGGATCGGATCGAAACGGATCGAATCGGATCGGATCGTATCGAATCGGATCGGATCGAATCGAATCGAATCGAATCGAATCGAATCGAATCGAATCGAATCGAATCGAATCGAATCGAATCGAATCGAATCGAATCGAATCGAATCGAATCGAATCGAATCGAATCGGATCGGATCGAATCGGATCGGATCGAATCGAATTGAATCGGATCGAATCGGATCGAATCGAATCGAATCGAATCGGATCGGATCGAATCGGATCGGATCGAATCGAATCGAATCGAATCGAATCGGATCGAATCGGATCGGATCGAATCGGATCGAATCGAATCGAATCGGATCGAATCGGATCGGATCGAATTGGATCGAATCGGATCGAATCGGATCGAATCAAATCGGATCGAATCGGATCGAATCGGATCGAATCGGATCGAATCGGATCGGATCGAATCGGATCGAACAGGATCGAATCGGATCGAATCGAATCGGATCGAATCGGATCGAATCGGATCGAATCGAATCGGATCGAATCGAATCGAATCGAATCGAATCGGATCGGATCGAATCGGATCGGATCGAATCGGATCGAATCGAATCGAATCGGATCGGATCGGAATCGAATCGAATCGAATCGAATCGGATCGAATCGAATCGGATCGGATCGGATCGAATCGGATCGAATCGAATCGGATCGGAATCGAATCGAATCGAATCGAATCGAATCGAATCGAATCGAATCGAATCGAATCGAATCGAATCGGATCGAATCGGATCGAATCGAATCGGATCGGATCGAATCGGATCGAATCGGATCGAATCGAATCGGATCGAATCGGAACGAATCGAATCGGATCGGATCGAATCGGATCGAATCGAATCGAATCGAATCGAATCGAATCGGATCGAATCGGATCGAATCGGATCGAATCGGATCGAATCGAATCGGATCGGATCGAATCGGATCGAATCGAATCGGATCGGATCGGATCGAATCGAATCGAATCGAATCGAATCGAATCGAATCGGATCGAATCGGATCGAATCGGATCGAATCGGATCGAATCGGATCGAATCGAATCGGATCGGATCGAATCGGATCGAATCGAATCGGATCGGATCGGATCGAATCGGATCGAATCGGATCGAATCGGATCGAATCGGATCGAATCGGATCGAATCGGATCGAATCGAATCGGATCGGATCGAATTGGATCGAATCGGATCGAATCGAATCGGATCGAATCGGATCGGATCGGATCGAATCGGATCGAATCGGATCGAATCGAATCGGATCGAATCGGATCGAATCGGATCGAATCGGATCGAATCGAATCGAATCGAATCGAATCGAATCGAATCGAATCGAATCGGATCGGATCGAATCGGATCGAATCGAATCGAATCGAATCGAATCGGATCGGATCGAATCGAATCGAATCGAATCGAATCGAATCGAATCGAATCGAATCGAATCGAATCGAATCGAATCGAATCGAATCGAATCGAATCGAATCGGAATCGAATCGAATCGGATCGAATCGGATCGAATCGGATCGAATCGAATCGGATCGGATCGAATCGGATCGGATCGAATCGAATCGAATGGAATCGGATCGAATCGGATCGAATCGAATCGGATCGAATCGAATCGAATCGAATCGGATCGGATCGGATCGAATCGAATCGGATCGGAATCGAATCGAATCGAATCGAATCGAATCGAATCGAATCGAATCGAATCGAATCGAATCGAATCGAATCGAATCGAATCGAATCGAATCGGATCGAATGGAATAGGATCGAATCGGATCGAATCGGATCGAATCGAATCGAATCGGATCGGATCGAATCGGATCGAATCGAATCGGATCGGAATCGAATCGAATCGAATCGAATCGAATCGAATCGAATCGAATCGAATCGAATCGAATCGAATCGAATCGAATCGAATCGAATCGAATCGGATCGAATCGAATCGAATCGGATCGAATCGGATCGAATCGGATCGAATCGAATCGGATCGGATCGAATCGGATCGAATCGAATCGAATCGGATCGGAATCGAATCGAATCGAATCGAATCGAATCGAATCGAATCGAATCGAATCGAATCGAATCGAATCGAATCGAATCGAATCGAATCGAATCGAATCGAATCGAATCGAATCGAATCGAATCGAATCGAATCGAATCGAATCGAATCGAATCGAATCGAATCGAATCGAATCGAATCGAATCGAATCGAATCGAATCGAATCGAATCGAATCGAATCGGATCGAATCGAATCGAATCGGATCGAATCGGATCGAATCGGATCGAATCGAATCGAATCGAATCGGATCGAATCGAATCGGATCGAATCGAATCGAATCGAATCGAATCGAATCGAATCGAATCGAATCGAATCGAATCGAATCGAATCGAATCGAATCGAATCGAATCGAATCGAATCGAATCGAATCGAATCGAATCGAATCGAATCGAATCGAATCGAATCGGATCGAATAGGATCGATTCGAATCGGAATCGAATCGAATCGGATCGAATCGGATCGAATCGGATCGGATCGAATCGGATCGGATCGAATCGAATCGAATCGAATCGAATCGAATCGGATCGGATCGAATCGGATCGAATCGGATCGAATCGAATCGAATCAGATCGAATCGAATCAAATCGAATCGAATCGAATCGAATCGAATCGGATCGGATCGAATCGGATCGGATCGAATCGAATTGAATCGGATCGAATCGGATCGAATCGAATCGAATCGAATCGGATCGGATCGAATCGGATCGGATCGAATCGAATCGAATCGAATCGAGTCGAATCGAATCGAATCGAATCGAATCGAATCGGATCGGATCGGATCGAATCGAATCGGATCGGATCGAATCGAATCGGATCGGATCGAATCGAATCGAATCGGATCGAATCGGATCGAATCGAATCGGATCGAATAGAATCGAATCGGATCGGATCGAATCGGATCGAATCGAATCGAATCGGATCGGATCGAATCGAATCGGTTCGATTCGGATCGAATCGAATCGGATCGAATCGAATCGAATCGGATCGGATCGAATCGGATCGAATCGAATCGGATCGAATCGGATCGGATCGAATCGAATTGAATCGGATCGAATCGGATCGAATCGGATCGAATCGAATCGAATCGGATCGGATCGAATCGGATCGAATCGAATCGAATCGGATCGAATCGAATCGAATCGAATCGGATCGGATCGAATCGGATCGGATCGGAATCGAATCGAATCGGATCGAATCGGATCGAATCGGATCGAATCGAATCGGATCGAATCGGATCGAATCGGATCGAATCGAATCAGATCGAATCGAATCGAATCGAATCGAATCGGATCGGATCGAATCGAATCGGATCGGATCGAATCGAATTGAATCGGATCGAATCGGATCGAATCGGATCGAATCGAATCGAATCGGATCGGATCGAATCGGATCGAATCGAATCGAATCGAATCGAATCGAATCGAATCGAATCGAATCGGATCGAATCGGATCGAATCGAATCGAATCGAATCGAATCGAATCGGATCGGATCGAATCGGATCGGATCGAATCGAATCGAATCGAATCGAATCGAATCCGATCGGATCGAATCGGATCGAATCGGATCGAATCGAATCAGATCGAATCGAATCGAATCGAATCGAATCGGATCGGATGGAATCGGATCGGATCGAATCGAATTGAATCGGATCGAATGGGATCGAATCGGATCGAATCGAATCGAATCGAATCGGATCGGATCGAATCGGATCGGATCGAATCGAATCGAATCGAATCGATTCGAATCGAATCGAATCGAATCGAATCGAATCGGATCGAATCGGATCGGATCGAATCGAATCGGATCGGATCGAATCGAATCGGATCGGATCGAATCGAATCGAATCGAATCGAATCGGATCGAATCGGATCGAATCGAATCGGATCGAATCGAATCGAATCGGATCGGATCGAATCGGATCGAATCGAATCGAATCGGATCGGATCGAATCGAATCGGATCGATTCGGATCGAATCGAATCGGATCGAATCGAATCGAATCGGATCGGATCGAATCGGATCGAATCGAATCGAATCGAATCGAATCGAATCGAATCGAATCGAATCGAATCGGATCGAATCGGATCGAATCGAATCGAATCGAAACGGATCGAATCGAATCGAATCGAATCGAATCGAATCGAATCGAATCGGATCGGATCGAATCGGATCGGATCGAATCGAATCGAATCGAATCGAATCGGATCGGATCGAATCGGATCGAATCGGATCGAATCGAATCAGATCGAATCGAATCGAATCGAATCGAATCGGATCGGATCGAATCGGATCGGATCGAATCGAATTGAATCGGATCGAATCGGATCGAATCGAATCGAATCGAATCGGATCGGATCGAATCGGATCGGATCGAATCGAATCGAATCGAATCGAATCGATTCGAATCGAATCGAATCGAATCGAATCGGATCGAATCGGATCGGATCGAATCGAATCGAATCGGATCGGATCGAATCGAATCGGATCGGATCGAATCGAATCGAATCGGATCGAATCGGATCGAATCGAATCGGATCGAATCGAATCGAATCGGATCGGATCGAATCGGATCGAATCGAATCGAATCGGATCGGATCGAATCGAATCGGATCGATTCGGATCGAATCGGATCGAATCGAATCGAATCGGATCGGATCGAATCGGATCGAATCGAATCGGATCGAATCGGATCGGAACGAATCGAATCGGATCGAATCGAATCGAATCGAATCGAATCGAATCGGATCGGATCGAATCGGATCGGATCGAATCGAATCGAATCGGATCGATTCGGATCGAATCGGATCGAATCGAATCGGATCGAATCGGATCGAATCGGATCGAATCGAATCAGATCGAATCGAATCGAATCGAATCGAATCGAATCGGATCGGATCGAATCGGATCGGATCGAATCGAATTGAATCGGATCGAATCGGATCGAATCGGATCGAATCGAATCGAATCGGATCGGATCGAATCGGATCGAATCGAATCGAATCGAATCGAATCGAATCGAATCGAATCGAATCGAATCGAATCGAATCGGATCGAATCGGATCGAATCGAATCGAATCGAATCGAATCGGATCGGATCGAATCGGATCGGATCGAATCGAATTGAATCGGATCGAATCGGATCGGATCGAATCGGATCGAATCGAATCGAATCGGATCGAATCGAATTGAATCGGATCGGATCGAATCGGATCGGATCGGAATCGAATCGAATCGGATCGAATCGGATCGAATCGGATCGAATCGAATCGGATCGAATCGGATCGAATCGGATCGAATCGAATCAGATCGAATCGAATCGAATCGAATCGGATCGGATCGAATCGGATCGGATCGAATCGAATTGAATCGGATCGAATCGGATCGAATCGGATCGAATCGAATCGAATCGGATCGGATCGAATCGGATCGAATCGAATCGAATCGAATCGAATCGAATCGAATCGAATCGAATCGAATCGAATCGAATCGAATCGAATCGAATCGAATCGGATCGAATCGGATCGAATCGAATCGAATCGAATCGAATCGAATCGGATCGGATCGAATCGGATCGGATCGAATCGAATCGAATCGAATCGAATCGGATCGGATCGAATCGGATCGAATCGGATCGAATCGAATCAGATCGAATCGAATCGAATCGAATCGAATCGGATCGGATGGAATCGGATCGGATCGAATCGAATTGAATCGGATCGAATCGGATCGAATCGAATCGAATCGAATCGAATCGGATCGGATCGAATCGGATCGGATCGAATCGAATCGAATCGAATCGATTCGAATCGAATCGAATCGAATCGAATCGAATCGGATCGAATCGGATCGGATCGAATCGAATCGGATCGGATCGAATCCAATCGGATCGGATCGAATCGAATCGAATCGAATCGAATCGGATCGAATCGGATCGAATCGAATCGGATCGAATCGAATCGAATCGGATCGGATCGAATCGGATCGGATCGAATCGAATCGAATCGGATCGGATCGAATCGAATCGGATCGATTCGGATCGAATCGAATCGGATCGAATCGAATCGAATCGGATCGGATCGAATCGGATCGAATCGAATCGGATCGAATCGGATCGGATCGAATCGAATCGGATCGAATCGAATCGAATCGAATCGAATCGAATCGGATCGGATCGAATCGGATCGGATCGAATCGAATCGGATCGATTCGGATCGAATCGAATCGGATCGAATCGAATCGAATCGGATCGGATCGGATCGAATCGGATCGGATCGGATCGGAATCGAGTCGGATCGAATCGGATCGAATCGGATCGAATCGGATCGGATCGAATCGGATCGAATCGGATCGAATCGAATCGAATCGGATCGGATCGAATCGGATCGAATCGAATCGGATCGGAATCGAATCGAATCGAATCGAATCGAATCGAATCGAATCGAATCGAATCGAATCGGATCGAATCGAATCGGATCGGATCGAATCGGATCGAATCGAATCGGATCGGAATCGAATCGAATCGGATCGAATCGAATCGAATCGAATCGAATCGGATCGGATCGAATAGAATCGAATCGAATCGAATCGAATCGAATCGAATCGAATCGAATCGAATCGAATCGAATCGAATCGAATCGAATCGAATCGAATCGAATCGAATCGAATCGAATCGGATCGAATCGGATCGAATCGGATCGAATCGAATCAGATCGAATCGAATCGAATCGAATCGAATCGAATCGGATCGGATCGAATCGGATCGGATCGAATCGAATTGAATCGGATCGAATCGGATCGAATCGGATCGAATCGAATCGAATCGAATCGGATCGGATCGAATCTGATCGAATCGAATCGAGTCGAATCGGATCGAATCGGATCGGATCGAATCGGATCGAATCGGATCGAATCGAATCAGATCGAATCGAATCGAATCGAATCGAATCGAATCGAATCGGATCGATTCGGATCGAATCGAATCGGATCGAATCGAATCGAATCGGATCGGATCGGATCGAATCGGATCGGATCGGAATCGAGTCGGATCGAATCGGATCGAATCGGATCGAATCGGATCGGATCGGATCGGATCGGATCGGATCGAATCGGATCGAATCGAATCGAATCGGATCGGATCGAATCGGATCGAATCGAATCGGATCGGAATCGAATCGAATCGAATCGAATCGAATCGGATCGAATCGAATCGAATCGAATCGAATCGAATCGGATCGGATCGAATCGGATCGAATCGAATCGGATCGGAATCGGATCGAATCGAATCGAATCGGATCGGATCGAATAGAATCGAATCGAATCGAATCGGATCGGATCGAATCGGATCGGATCGAATCGGATCGAATCGAATCGAATCGAATCGAATCGAATCGAATCGAATCGAATCGAATCGAATCGAATCGAATCGAATCGAATCGAATCGAATCGAATCGAATCGGATCGAATCGGATCGAATCGAATCGAATCGAATCGAATCGAATCGGATCGGATCGAATCGGATCGGATCGAATCGAATCGAATCGGATCGAATCGGATCGGATCGAATCGGATCGAATCGGATCGAATCGAATCAGATCGAATCGAATCGAATCGAATCGAATCGAAACGAATCGAATCGAATCGAATCGGATCGGATCGAATCGGATCGGATCGAATCGAATTGAATCGGATCGAATCGGATCGAATCGAATCGAATCGAATCGGATCGGATCGAATCGGATCGGATCGAATCGAATCGAATCGAATCGAATCGAATCGAATCGAATCGAATCGAATCGAATCGAATCGAATCGAATCGAATCGAATCGAATCGGATCGGATCGAATCGGATCGGATCGAATCGAATCGGATCGGATCGAATCGAATCGAATCGGATCGGATCGAATCGAATCGAATCGAATCGAATCGGATCGAATCGGATCGAATCGAATCGGATCGAATCGAATCGAATCGGATCGGATCGAATCGGATCGGATCGAATCGAATCGGATCGATTCGGATCGAATCGAATCGGATCGAATCGAATCGAATCGAATCGGATCGGATCGAATCGGATCGAATCGAATCGGATCGTATCGGATCGGATCGAATCGAATCGGATCGAATCGAATCGAATCGAATCGGATCGGATCGAATCGGATCGGATCGAATCGGATCGGATCGAATCGAATCGGATCGATTCGGATCGAATCGAATCGGATCGAATCGAATCGAATCGAATCGGATCGGATCGGATCGAATCGGATCGGATCGGAATCGAGTCGGATCGAATCGGATCGAATCGGATCGAATCGGATCGAATCGGATCGGATCGAATCGGATCGAATCGGATCGAATCGAATCGAATCGGATCGGATCGAATCGGATCGAATCGAATCGGATCGGAATCGAATCGAATCGAATCGAATCGAATCGAATCGAATCAGATCGAATCGAATCGAATCGGATCGGATCGAATCGGATCGAATCGAATCGAATCGAATCGAATCGAATCGAATCGGATCGGATCGAATCGGATCGAATCGAATCGAATCGAATCGAATCGAATCGGATCGAATCGG
Organism: Chrysolina oricalcia; assembly: GCA_944452925.2. Classification (NCBI taxonomy): domain Eukaryota; kingdom Metazoa; phylum Arthropoda; class Insecta; order Coleoptera; family Chrysomelidae; genus Chrysolina; species Chrysolina oricalcia. Next base: position 44,248,097 of record OX101808.2, on the reverse strand, counting down.
ATCGAATCGGATCGAATCGGATCGAATCGAATCGGATCGGATCGAATCGGATCGAATCGAATCGGATCGGATCGGATCGAATCGAATCGAATCGAATCGAATCGAATCGAATCGGATCGAATCGGATCGAATCGGATCGAATCGGATCGAATCGAATCGGATCGGATCGAATCGGATCGAATCGAATCGGATCGGATCGGATCGAATCGAATCGAATCGGATCGAATCGGATCGAATCGGATCGAATCGGATCGGATCGAATTGGATCGAATCGGATCGAATCGAATCGGATCGAATCGGATCGGATCGGATCGAATCGGATCGAATCGGATCGAATCGAATCGGATCGAATCGGATCGAATCGGATCGAATCGGATCGAATCGAATCGAATCGAATCGAATCGAATCGAATCGAATCGAATCGAATCGGATCGGATCGAATCGGATCGAATCGAATCGAATCGAATCGGATCGGATCGAATCGAATCGAATCGAATCGAATCGAATCGAATCGAATCGAATCGAATCGAATCGAATCGAATCGAATCGAATCGAATCGAATCGAATCGAATCGGAATCGAATCGAATCGGATCGAATCGGATCGAATCGGATCGAATCGAATCGGATCGGATCGAATCGGATCGGATCGAATCGAATCGAATGGAATCGGATCGAATCGGATCGAATCGAATCGGATCGAATCGAATCGAATCGAATCGGATCGGATCGAATCGGATCGAATCGAATCGGATCGGAATCGAATCGAATCGAATCGAATCGATTCGAATCGAATCGAATCGAATCGAATCGAATCGAATCGAATCGAATCGAATCGAATCGAATCGAATCGGATCGAATGGAATAGGATCGAATCGGATCGAATCGGATCGAATCGAATCGAATCGGATCGGATCGAATCGGATCGAATCGAATCGGATCGGAATCGAATCGAATCGAATCGAATCGAATCGAATCGAATCGAATCGAATCGAATCGAATCGAATCGGATCGAATCGGATCGAATCGGATCGAATCGAATCGAATCGGATCGGAATCGAATCGAATCGAATCGAATCGAATCGAATCGAATCGAATCGAATCGAATCGAATCGAATCGAATCGAATCGAATCGAATCGAATCGAATCGAATCGAATCGAATCGAATCGAATCGAATTGAATCGAATCGAATCGAATCGAATCGAATCGAATCGAATCGAATCGAATCGAATCGAATCGAATCGAATCGAATCGAATCGAATCGAATCGAATCGAATCGGATCGAATCGAATCGAATCGGATCGAATCGAATCGGATCGAATCGGATCGAATCGAATCGAATCGAATCGGATCGAATCGAATCGGATCGAATCGAATCGAATCGAATCGAATCGAATCGAATCGAATCGAATCGAATCGAATCGAATCGAATCGAATCGAATCGAATCGAATCGAATCGAATCGAATCGAATCGAATCGAATCGAATCGAATCGAATCGAATCGGATCGAATAGGATCGATTCGAATCGGATCGGATCGAATCGAATCGAATCGAATCGAATCGAATCGAATCGAATCGGAATCGAATCGGATCGAATCGGTTCGAATCGGATCGAATCGAATCGGATCGAATCGGATCGAATCGGATCGAATCGGATCGAATCGAATCGAATCGAATCGAATCGAATCGAATCGAATCGAATCGAATCGAATCGAATCGAATCGAATCGAATCGAATCGAATCGAATCGAATCGAATCGAATCGAATCGAATCGAATCGAATCGAATCGAATCGAATCGAATCGAATCGAATCGAATCGAATCGAATCGAATCGAATCGGAATCGAATCGGATCGAATCGGATCGAATCGGATCGAATCGAATCGAATCGAATCGAATCGGAATCGAATCGGATCGAATCGGTTCGAATCGGATCGAATCGAATCGGATCGAATCGAATCGAATCGAATCGAATCGAATCGAATCGAATCGAATCGGATCGAATCGAATCGAATCGGATCGAATCGGATCGAATCGGATCGAATCGAATCGAATCGAATCGGATCGAATCGAATCGGATCGAATCGAATCGAATCGAATCGAATCGAATCGAATCGAATCGAATCGAATCGAATCGAATCGAATCGAATCGAATCGAATCGAATCGAATCGAATCGAATCGGATCGAATAGGATCGATTCGAATCGGATCGGATCGAATCGAATCGAATCGAATCGAATCGAATCGAATCGAATCGGAATCGAATCGGATCGAATCGGTTCGAATCGGATCGAATCGAATCGGATCGAATCGGATCGAATCGGATCGAATCGGATCGAATCGAATCGAATCGAATCGAATCGAATCGAATCGAATCGAATCGAATCGAATCGAATCGAATCGAATCGAATCGAATCGAATCGAATCGAATCGAATCGAATCGAATCGAATCGAATCGAATCGAATCGAATCGAATCGAATCGAATCGAATCGAATCGAATCGAATCGAATCGAATCGAATCGAATCGAATCGAATTGGATCGAATCGAATCGAATCGGATCGAATCGGATCGAATCGGATCGAATCGAATCGAATCGAATCGGATCGAATCGAATCGGATCGAATCGAATCGAATCGAATCGAATCGAATCGAATCGAATCGAATCGAATCGAATCGAATCGAATCGAATCGAATCGAATCGAATCGAATCGAATCGAATCGAATCGAATCGAATCGAATCGAATCGAATCGAATCGAATCGAATCGAATCGAATCGAATCGGAATCGAATCGGATCGAATCGGTTCGAATCGGATCGAATCGAATCGGATCGAATCGAATCGAATCGAATCGAATCGGATCGAATCGGATCGAATCGAATCGGATCGAATCGGATCGAATCGAATCGGATCGAATCGAATCGAATCGAATTGGATCGGATCGAATCGAATCGGATCGGATCGAATCGAATCGAATCAGATCGAATCGGATCGAATCGAATCGGATCGAATCGGATCGAATCAAATCGAATCGAGTCGAATCGAATCTGAATCGAATCGGATCGAATCGGATCGAATCGGATCGAATCGAATCGGATCGAATCGGATCGAATCGAATCGGATCGAATCGAATCGAATCGAATTGGATCGGATCGAATCGAATCGGATCGGATCGAATCGAATCGAATCAGATCGAATCGGATCGAATCGAATCGGATCGAATCGGATCGAATCAAATCGAATCGAGTCGAATCGAATCTGAATCGAATCGGATCGAATCGGATCGAATCGGATCGAATCGAATCGGATCGAATCGGATCGAATCGGATCGAATCGAATCGAATCGGATCGAATCGAATCGGATCGAATCGAATCGAATCGAATCGAATCGAATCGAATCGAATCGAATCGAATCGAATCGAATCGAATCGAATCGAATCGAATCGAATTGAATCGAATCGACTCGAATCGAATCGGATCAGATCGGATCGAATCGGATCGGATCGAATCGAATCGAATCGAATCGAATCGAATCGGATCGAATCGGATCGATTCGAATCGGATCGAATCGAATCGAATCGGATCGGATCGGATCGGATCGGAATCGAATCGGATCGAATCGAATCGGATCGAATCGAATCGAATCGGATCGGATCGAATCGGATCGGATCGAATCGGATCGGATCGGATCGGAATCGAATCGAATCGGATCGAATCGGATCGAATCGGATCGAATCGAATCGGATCGAATCGAATCGAATCGGATCGAATCGAATCGGATCGAATCGAATCGAATCGAATCGAATCGAATCGAATCGAATCGAATCGAATCGAATCGAATCGAATCGAATCGAATCGAATCGAATCGAATCGGATCGGATCGAATCGGATCGGATCGGAATCGAATCGAATCGGATCGAATCGGATCGAATCGAATCGGATCGAATCGGATCGAATCGAATCGGATCGGATCGAATCGGATCGAATCGGATCGAATCGAATCGGATCGGATCGAATCGGATCGAATCGGATCGAATCGGATCGAATCGAATCGGATCGAATCGGATCGAATCGAATCGGATCGAATCGAATCGGATCGAATCGAATCGAATCGAATCGAATCGAATCGAATCGAATCGAATCGAATCGAATCAAATCGAATCGGATCGGATCGAATCGGATCGAATTGAATCGGATCGAATCGAATTGAATCGAATCGAATCGAATCAAATCGAATCGGATCGGATCGAATCGGATCGAATCGGATCGAATCGGATCGAATCGGATCGAATCGAATCGGATCGGATCGAATCGAATCGAATCGAATCGGAATCGAATCGGATCGAATCGGATCGAATCGGATCGAATCGAATCGGATCGGATCGAATCGGATCGGATCGAATCGGATCGAATCGAATCGGATCGGATCGGATCGAATCGGATCGGATCGAATCGGATCGAATCGGATCGAATCGGATCGAATCGAATCGGATCGAATCGGATCGAATCGGATCGAATCGAATCGGATCGAATCGAATCGAATCGAATCGAATCGGATCGGATCGAATCGGATCGGATCGAATCGAATCGAATCGAATCGGATCGGATCGGATCGAATCGAATCGGATCGAATCGAATCGAATCGGATCGGATCGGATCGGATCGGATCGAATCGAATCGGATCGGAATCGAATCGAATCGAATCGAATCGAATCGAATCGAATCAAATCGAATCGAATCGAATCGAATCGAATCGAATCGGATCGAATCGAATCTAATCGGATCGAATCGGATCGAATCGGATCGAATCGGATCGAATCGAATCGAATCGGATCGAATCGGATCGAATCGAATCGGATCGAATCGAATCGAATCGAATCGGATCGGATCGAATCGGATCGAATCGAATCGGATCGGAATCGAATCGAATCGAATCGAATCGAATCGGATCGAATCGAATAGGATCGAATCGGATCGAATCGGATCGAATCGAATCGAATCGGATCGGATCGAATCGGATCGAATCGAATCGGATCGGAATCGAATCGAATCGAATCGAATCGAAACGAATCGGATCGAATCGGATCGAATCGAATCGGATCGGATCGGATCGAATCGGATCGAATCGAATCGGATCGGAATCGAATCGTATCGAATCGAATCGAATCGAATCGAATCGAATCGAATCGAATCGAATCGAATCGAATCGAATCGAATCGAATCGAATCGAATCGAATCGAATCGAATCGAATCGAATCGAATCGAATCGAATCGAATCGAATCGAATCGAATCGAATCGAATCGAATCGAATCGAATCGAATCGAATCGAATCGAATCGAATCGAATCGGATCGAATCGAATCGAATCGAATCGGATCGAATCGGATCGAATCGGATCGAATCGAATCGAATCGGATCGAATCGAATCGGATCGAATCGAATCGAATCGAATCGAATCGAATCGAATCGAATCGAATCGAATCGAATCGAATCGAATCGAATCGAATCGAATCGAATCGAATCGAATCGAATCGAATCGAATCGAATCGAATCGAATCGAATCGAATCGAATCGAATCGAATCGAATCGAATCGAATCGAATCGAATCGAATCGAATCGAATCGGATCGGATCGATTCGAATCGGATCGGATCGAATCGAATCGAATCGAATCGAATCGAATCGAATCGAATCGAATCGAATCGAATCGAATCGAATCGAATCGAATCGAATCGAATCGAATCGAATCGAATCGAATCGAATCGAATCGAATCGAATCGAATCGAATCGAATCGAATCGAATCGAATCGAATCGAATCGAATCGAATCGAATCGAATCGAATCGAATCGAATCGAATCGGAATCGAATCGGATCGAATCGGATCGAATCGGATCGAATCGAATCGGATCGAATCGGATCGAATCGGATCGAATCGGATCGAATCGAATCGGATCGAATCGGATCGAATCGAATCGGATCGAATCGAATCGAATCGAATTGGATCGGATCGAATCGGATCGGATCGAATCGAATCGAATCGGATCGAATCGGATCGAATCGAATCGGATCGAATCGAATCGAATCGGATCGGATCGAATCGGATCGAATCGAATCGGATCGGAATCGAATCGGATCGAATCGAATCGGATCGAATCGAATCGAATCGAATCGAATCGGATCGAATCGGATCGAATCGAATGGGATCGAATCGAATCGAATCGAATCGAATCGGATCGGATCGAATCGGATCGGATCGGAATCGAATCGAATCGGATCGAATCGGATCGAATCGGATCGAATCGAGTCGGAACGAATCGGATCGAATCGGATCGAATGGAATCGGATCGAATCGAATCGAATCGAATCGAATCGAATCGAATCGAATCGAATCGGATCGGATCGAATCGGATCGGATCGAATCGGATCGAATCGAATCGAATCGAATCGAATCGAATTGATTCGAATCGGATCGAATCGAATCGAATCGAATCGGATCGAATCGAATCGAATCGGATCGGATCGAATCGGATCGGATCGAATCGAATCGAATCGGATCGGATCGAATCGGATCGAATCGAATCGAATCGAATCGAATCGGATCGGAATCGAATCGAATCGGATCGAATCGAATCGAATCGGATCGGATCGAATCGAATCGAATCGAATCGAATCGAATCGAATCGAATCGAATTGAATCGAATCGGAATCGAATCGAATCGGAATCGAATCGGATCGAATCGGATCGAATCGGATCGAATCGAATCGGATCGAATCGGATCGAATCGAATCGGATCGAATCGGATCGAATCGGATCGAATCGAATCGAATAGAATCGAATCGAATCGAATCGAATCGAATCGAATCGAATCGAATCGAATCGAATCGAATCGAATGGGATCGGATCGAATCGGATCGGATCGAATCGAACCGAATCGAATCGGATCGAATCGGATCGAATCGAATCGAATCGAATCGGATCGAATCGAATCGAATCGGATCGGATCGAATCGGATCGAATCGGATCGGATCGGAATCGAATCGGATCGAATCGAATCGGATCGAATCGAATCGAATCGGATCGGAATCGAATCGAATCGGATCGAATCGGATCGAATCGGATCGAATCGAATCGGATCGAATCGAATCGAATCGGATCGAATCGAATCGGATCGAATCGAATCGAATCGAATCGAATCGAATCGGATCGGATCGAATCGGATCGGATCGGAATCGAATCGAATCGGATCGAATCGGATCGAATCGAATCGGATCGAATCGGATCGAATCGGATCGAATCGGATCGGATCGAATCGGATCGAATCGGATCGAATCGAATCGGATCGGATCGGATCGAATCGGATCGAATCGGATCGAATCGGATCGAATCGAATCGGATCGAATCGGATCGAATCGGATCGAATCGAATCGGATCGAATCGAATCGAATCGAATCGTATCGAATCGGATCGGATCGAATCGGATCGAATCGGATCGAATCGAATCGGATCGGATCGGATCGAATCGAATCGAATCGAATCGAATCGAATCGAATCGAATCGAATCGAATCGAATCGAATCGAATCGAATCGGAATCGAATCGAATCGGATCGAATCGGATCGAATCGGATCGAATCGAATCGGATCGGATCGGATCGGATCGGATCGAATCGGATCGGATCGAATCGGATCGAATCGAATCGGATCGGATCGGATCGAATCGGATCGAATCGGATCGAATCGAATCGGATCGAATCGGATCGAATCGGATCGAATCGAATCGGATCGAATCGAATCGAATCGAATCGGATCGGATCGAATCGGATCGGATCGAATCGAATCGAATCGAATCGGATCGGATCGGATCGAATCGAATCGGATCGAATCGAATCGGATCGAATCGAATCGAATCGAATCGGATCGGATCGGATCGGATCGAATCGAATCGGATCGGAATCGAATCGAATCGAATCGAATCGAATCGAATCGAATCGAATCGAATCGAATCGAATCGAATCGAATCGAATCGAATCGAATCGAATCGAATCGAATCGAATCGAATCGAATCGAATCGAATCGAATCGAATCGAATCGAATCGAATCGGATCGAATCGAATCGAATCGGATCGAATCGGATCGAATCGGATCGAATCGAATCGAATCGAATCGGATCGAATCGGATCGAATCGGATCGAATCGAATCGGATCGAATCGAATCGAATCGGATCGGATCGAATCGGATCGAATCGAATCGGATCGGAATCGAATCGAATCGAATCGAATCGGATCGAATCGGATCGAATCGAATCGAATCGAATCGAATCGGATCGAATCGGATCGAATCGGATCGAATCGAATCGGATCGGATCGAATCGGATCGGATCGAATCGGATCGAATCGAATCGGATCGGATCGGATCGAATCGGATCGAATCGGATCGAATCGAATCGGATCGAATCGAATCGAATCGAATCGAATCGGATCGGATCGAATCGGATCGGATCGAATCGAATCGAATCGGATCGGATCGGATCGAATCGAATCGGATCGAATCGAATCGAATCGGATCGGATCGGATCGGATCGGATCGAATCGAATCGGATCGGAATCGAATCGAATCGAATCGAATCGAATCGAATCGAATCGAATCGAATCGAATCAAATCGAATCGAATCGAATCGAATCGAATCGAATCGAATCGAATCGAATCGAATCGGATCGAATCGAATCTAATCGGATCGAATCGGATCGAATCGGATCGAATCGAATCGAATCGGATCGAATCGGATCGAATCGAATCGGATCGAATCGAATCGAATCGAATCGGATCGGATCGAATCGGATCGAATCGAATCGGAATCGAATCGAATCGAATCGAATCGAATCGAATCGGATCGAATCGAATAGGATCGAATCGGATCGAATCGGATCGAATCGAATCGAATCGGATCGGATCGAATCGGATCGAATCGAATCGGATCGGAATCGAATCGAATCGAATCGAATCGAAACGAATCGGATCGAATCGGATCGAATCGAATCGGATCGGATCGGATCGAATCGGATCGAATCGAATCGGATCGGAATCGAATCGTATCGAATCGAATCGAATCGAATCGAATCGAATCGAATCGAATCGAATCGAATCGAATCGAATCGAATCGAATCGAATCGAATCGAATCGAATCGAATCGAATCGAATCGAATCGAATCGAATCGAATCGAATCGAATCGAATCGAATCGAATCGAATCGAATCGAATCGAATCGAATCGAATCGAATCGAATCGAATCGAATCGAATCGAATCGAATCGAATCGAATCGAATCGAATCGAATCGAATCGAATCGAATCGGATCGAATCGGATCGAATCGGATCGAATCGAATCGAATCGGATCGAATCGAATCGGATCGAATCGAATCGAATCGAATCGAATCGAATCGAATCGAATCGAATCGAATCGAATCGAATCGAATCGAATCGAATCGAATCGAATCGAATCGAATCGAATCGAATCGAATCGAATCGAATCGAATCGAATCGAATCGAATCGAATCGGATCGGATCGATTCGAATCGGATCGGATCGAATCGAATCGAATCGAATCGAATCGAATCGAATCGAATCGAATCGAATCGAATCGAATCGAATCGAATCGAATCGAATCGAATCGAATCGAATCGAATCGAATCGAATCGAATCGAATCGAATCGAATCGAATCGAATCGAATCGAATCGAATCGAATCGAATCGAATCGAATCGAATCGAATCGAATCGAATCGAATCGGAATCGAATCGGATCGAATCGGATCGAATCGGATCGAATCGAATCGGATCGAATCGGATCGAATCGGATCGAATCGGATCGAATCGAATCGGATCGAATCGGATCGAATCGAATCGGATCGAATCGAATCGAATCGAATTGGATCGGATCGAATCGGATCGGATCGAATCGAATCGAATCGAATCGGATCGAATCGGATCGAATCGAATCGGATCGAATCGAATCGAATCGGATCGGATCGAATCGGATCGAATCGAATCGGATCGGAATCGAATCGGATCGAATCGAATCGGATCGAATCGAATCGAATCGAATCGGATCGAATCGGATCGAATCGAATGGGATCGAATCGAATCGAATCGAATCGAATCGAATCGAATCGGATCGGATCGAATCGGATCGGATCGGAATCGAATCGAATCGGATCGAATCGGATCGAATCGGATCGAATCGAGTCGGATCGAATCGGATCGAATCGGATCGAATCGAATCGGATCGAATCGAATCGAATCGAATCGAATCGAATCGAATCGAATCGAATCGGATCGGATCGAATCGGATCGGATCGAATCGGATCGAATCGAATCGAATCGAATCGAATCGAATTGATTCGAATCGAATCGGATCGAATCGAATCGAATCGGATCGAATCGAATCGAATCGGATCGGATCGAATCGGATCGGATCGAATCGAATCGAATCGAATCGAATCGAATCGAATCGAATCGAATCGAATCGAATCGAATCGAATCGAATCGAATCGAATCGAATCGAATCGAATCGAATCGAATCGAATCGAATCGAATCGAATCGAATCGAATCGAATCGAATCGAATCGAATCGAATCGAATCGAATCGAATCGGAATCGAATCGGATCGAATCGGATCGAATCGGATCGAATCGAATCGGATCGAATCGGATCGAATCGGATCGAATCGGATCGAATCGAATCGGATCGAATCGGATCGAATCGAATCGGATCGAATCGAATCGAATCGAATTGGATCGGATCGAATCGGATCGGATCGAATCGAATCGAATCGAATCGGATCGAATCGGATCGAATCGAATCGGATCGAATCGAATCGAATCGGATCGGATCGAATCGGATCGAATCGAATCGGATCGGAATCGAATCGGATCGAATCGAATCGGATCGAATCGAATCGAATCGAATCGGATCGAATCGGATCGAATCGAATGGGATCGAATCGAATCGAATCGAATCGAATCGGATCGGATCGAATCGGATCGGATCGGAATCGAATCGAATCGGATCGAATCGGATCGAATCGGATCGAATCGAGTCGGATCGAATCGGATCGAATCGGATCGAATCGAATCGGATCGAATCGAATCGAATCGAATCGAATCGAATCGAATCGAATCGGATCGGATCGAATCGGATCGGATCGAATCGGATCGAATCGAATCGAATCGAATCGGATCGGAATCGAATCGAATCGGATCGAATCGAATCGAATCGGATCGGATCGAATCGAATCGAATCGAATCGAATCGAATCGAATCGAATCGAATCGAATCGAATCGAATTGAATCGAATCGGAATCGAATCGAATCGGAATCGAATCGGATCGAATCGGATCGAATCGGATCGAATCGAATCGGATCGAATCGGATCGAATCGAATCGGATCGAATCGGATCGAATCGGATCGAATCGAATCGAATCGAATCGAATCGAATCGAATCGAATCGAATCGAATCGAATCGAATCGAATCGAATGGGATCGGATCGAATCGGATCGGATCGAATCGAACCGAATCGAATCGGATCGAATCGGATCGAATCGAATCGAAATCGAATCGAATCGGATCGGATCGAATCGGATCGAATCGGATCGGATCGGAATCGAATCGGATCGAATCGAATCGGATCGAATCGAATCGAATCGGATCGGAATCGAATCGAATCGGATCGAATCGGATCGAATCGGATCGAATCGAATCGGATCGAATCGAATCGAATCGGATCGAATCGAATCGGATCGAATCGAATCGAATCGAATCGAATCGAATCGAATCGAATCGAATCGAATCGAATCGAATCGAATCGAATCGAATCGAATCGGATCGGATCGAATCGGATCGGATCGGAATCGAATCGAATCGGATCGAATCGGATCGAATCGAATCGGATCGAATCGGATCGAATCGGATCGAATCGGATCGGATCGAATCGGATCGAATCGGATCGAATCGAATCGGATCGGATCGGATCGAATCGGATCGAATCGGATCGAATCGGATCGAATCGAATCGGATCGAATCGGATCGAATCGGATCGAATCGAATCGGATCGAATCGAATCGAATCGTATCGAATCGGATCGGATCGAATCGGATCGAATCGGATCGAATCGAATCGGATCGGATCGGATCGAATCGAATCGAATCGAATCGAATCGAATCGAATCGAATCGAATCGAATCGAATCGAATCGAATCGAATCGGAATCGAATCGAATCGGATCGAATCGGATCGAATCGGATCGAATCGAATCGGATCGGATCGGATCGAATCGGATCGGATCGAATCGGATCGAATCGAATCGGATCGGATCGGATCGAATCGGATCGAATCGGATCGAATCGAATCGGATCGAATCGGATCGAATCGGATCGAATCGAATCGGATCGAATCGGATCGGATCGAATCGAATCGGATCGATTCGGATCGAATCGGATCGAATCGAATCGGATCGAATCGGATCGAATCGAATCGGATCCGATCGAATCGGATCGAATCGAATCGGATCGAATCGGATCGGATCGAATCGAATCGGATCGGATCGAATCGAATCGAATCGGATCGATTCGGATCGAATCGAATCGGATCGAATCGAATCGAATCGAATCGGATCCGATCGAATCGGATCGAATCGAATCGGATCGAATCGGATCGGATCGGATCGAATCGAATCGAATCGGATCGAATCGAATCGAATCGAATCGGATCGGATCGAATCGGATCGGATCGAATCGAATCGGATCGATTCGGATCGAATCGGATCGAATCGAATCGGATCGAATCGGATCGAATCGAATCAGATCGAATCGAATCGAATCGAATCGGATCGGATCGAATCGGATCGGATCGAATCGAATTGAATCGGATCGAATCGGATCGAATCGGATCGAATCGAATCGAATCGGATCGGATCGAATCGGATCGAATCGAATCGAATCGAATCGAATCGAATCGAATCGAATCGAATCGAATCGAATCGAATCGAATCGAATCGAATCGAATCGGATCGAATCGGATCGAATCGAATCGAATCGAATCGAATGGGTCGGATCGAATCGGATCGGATCGAATCGAATTGAATCGGATCGAATCGGATCGAATCGGATCGAATCGAATCGAATCGGATCGGATCGAATCGGATCGAATCGAATCGAATCGGATCGAATCGAATCGAATCGAATCGGATCGGATCGAATCGGATCGGATCGGATCGGAATCGAATCGAATCGGATCGATTCGGATCGAATCGGATCGAATCGAATCGGATCGAATCGGATCGAATCGGATCGAATCGAATCAGATCTAATCGAATCGAATCGAATCGAATCGGATCGGATCGGATCGAATCGGATCGGATCGAATCGAATTGAATCGGATCGAATCGGATCGAATCGGATCGAATCGAATCGAATCGGATCGGATCGAATCGGATCGAATCGAATCGAATCGAATCGAATCGAATCGAATCGAATCGAATCGAATCGAATCGAATCGAATCGAATCGAATCGAATCGAATCGAATCGAATCGAATCGAATCGGATCGAATCGGATCGAATCGAATCGAATCGAATCGAATCGGATCGGATCGAATCGGATCGGATCGAATCGAATCGAATCGAATCGAATCGGATCGGATCGAATCGGATCGAATCGGATCGAATCGAATCGAATCAGATCGAATCGAATCGAATCGACTCGAATCGAATCGAATCGGATCGGATGGAATCGGATCGGATCGAATCGAATTGAATCGGATCGAATCGGATCGAATCGAATCGAATCGGATCGGATCGAATCGGATCGGATCGAATCGAATCGAATCGATTCGAATCGAATCGAATCATCGAATCGAATCGAATCGGATCGAATCGGATCGGATCGAATCGAATTGAATCGGATCGAATCGGATCGAATCGGATCGAATCGAATCGAATCGAATCGGATCGGATCGAATCGGATCGAATCGAATCGAATCGAATCGAATCGAATCGAATAAAATCGAATCGAATCGAATCGAATCGAATCGAATCGAATCGAATCGAATCGAATCGAATCGAATCGAATCGGATCGGATCGAATCGGATCGGATCGAATCGAATCGAATCGAATCGGATCGAATCGGATTGAATCGGATCGAATCGAATCGAATCGGAACGGATCGAATCGGATCGAATCGAATCGGATCGGAATCGAATCGAATCGAATCGGATCGGATCGAATCGGATCGAATCGAATCGGATCGAATCGAATCGAATCGGATCGGATCGAATCGGATCGAATCGAATCGAATCGGATCGGATCGAATCGGATCGGATCGAATCGAATTGAATCGGATCGAATCGGATCGAATCGGATCGAATCGAATCGAATCGAATCGAATCGGATCGGATCGAATCGGATCGAATCGAATCGAATCGAATCGAATCGAATCGAATCGAATCGAATCGAATCGAATCGAATCGAATCGAATCGAATCGAATCGAATCGAATCGAATCGGATCGGATCGAATCGAATCGAATCGAATCGGATCGAATCGGATCGAATCGAATCGGATCGAATCGAATCGAATCGGATCGGATCGAATCGGATCGAATCGAATCGAATCGGATCGGATCGAATCGGATCGGATCGAATCGAATTGAATCGGATCGAATCGGATCGAATCGGATCGAATCGAATCGAATCGAATCGGATCGGATCGAATCGGATCGAATCGAATCGAATCGAATTGAATCGAATCGAATCGAATCGAATCGAATCGAATCGAATCGAATCGAATCGAATCGAATCGAATCGAATCGAATCGGATCGGATCGAATCGGATCGGATCGAATCGAATCGAATCGAATCGGATCGAATCGGATCGAATCGGATCGAATCGAATCGAATCGGAACGGATCGAATCGGATCGAATCGAATCGGATCGGAATCGAATCGAATCGAATCGGATCGAATCGAATCGAATCGGATCGGATCGAATCGGATCGGATCGAATCGAATCGGATCGGAATCGAATCGAATCGGATCGAATCGAATCGAATCGAATCGAATCGAATCGAATCGAATCGGATCGGATCGAATAGAATCGAATCGAATCGAATCGAATCGAATCGAATCGAATCGAATCGAATCGAATCGAATCGAATCGAATCGAATCGAATCGAATCGAATCGAATCGAATCGAATCGAATCGAATCGAATCGAATCGAATCGAATCGAATCGAATCAAATCGAATCGAATCGAATCGAATCGGAATCGAATCGAATCGGATCGGATCGGATCGGATCGAATCAGATCGAATCGGATCGAATCGGATCGAATCGGATCGGATCGAATCGGATCGAATTGAATCGAATCGGATCGGATCGAATCGAATCGAATCGAATCGAATCGAATCGGATCGAATCGGATCGAATCGAATCGGATCGAATCGAATCGGATCGGATCGAATCGGATCGGATCGGAATCGAATCGAATCGGATCGAATCGGATCGAATCGGATCGAATCGAATCGGATCGAATCGGATCGAATCGAATCGGATCGAATCGAATCGAATCGGATCGGATCGAATCGGATCGGATCGGAATCGAATCGGATCGAATCGGATCGAATCGGATCGAATCGAATCGAATCGGATCGGATCGAATCGGATCGAATCGAATCGAATCGAATCGAATCGAATCGAATCGAATCGAATCGAATCGAATCGAATCGAATCGGATCGAATCGAATCAGATCGAATCGAATCGAATCGAATCGAATCAGATCGGATCGAATCGGATCGGATCGAATCGAATCGAATCGAATCGAATCGAATCGAATCGGATCGGATCGAATCGAATCGAATCGAATCGAATCGGATCGAATCGGATCGAATCGAATCGGATCGAATCGAATCGGATCGGATCGAATCGAATCGGATCGGATCGGAATCGAATCGAATCGGATCGAATCGGATCGAATCGGATCGAATCGAATCGGATCGAATCGGATCGAATCGAATCGGATCGAATCGAATCGGATCGGATCGAATCGAATCGAATCGAATCGAATCGAATCGGATCGAATCGGATCGAATCGAATCGGATCGAATCGAATCGGATCGGATCGAATCGGATCGGATCGGAATCGAATCGAATCGGATCGAATCGGATCGAATCGGATCGAATCGAATCGGATCGAATCGGATCGAATCGAATCGGATCGAATCGAATCGAATCGGATCGGATCGAATCGGATCGGATCGGAATCGAATCGAATCGGATCGAATCGGATCGAATCGGATCGAATCGAATCGGATCGAATCGGATCGAATCGAATCGGATCGAATCGAATCGGATCGGATCGAATCGGATCGGATCGGAATCGAATCGGATCGAATCGGATCGAATCGGATCGAATCGAATCGAATCGGATCGGATCGAATCGGATCGAATCGAATCGAATCGAATCGAATCGAATCGAATCGAATCGGATCGGATCGAATCGGATCGAATCGAATCGAATCGAATCGAATCGAATCGAATCGAATCGAATCGAATCGGATCGAATCGGATCGAATCGAATCGAATCGAATCGAATCGAATCGGATCGGATCGAATCGGATCAGATCGAATCGAATCGAATCGAATCGATTCGAATCGAATCGAATCGAATCGAATCGAATCGAATCGAATCGAATCGAATCGGATCGAATCGGATCGGATCGAATCGAATCGGATCGGATCGAATCGAATCGGATCGGATCGAATCGAATCGAATCGAATCGGATCGAATCGGATCGAATCGAATCGGATCGAATCGAATCGAATCGGATCGGATCGAATCGGATCGAATCGAATCGAATCGGATCGGATCGAATCGAATCGGATCGATTCGGATCGAATCGAATCGGATCGAATCGAATCGAATCGGATCGGATCGAATCGGATCGAATCGAATCGGATCGAATCGGATCGGATCGAATCGAATCGGATCGGATCGGATCGAATCGGATCGAATCGAATCGGATCGAATCGGATCGGATCGAATCGAATCGGATCGGATCGAATCGGATCGGATCGAATCGAATCAGATCGATTCGGATCGAATCGGATCGAATCGGATCGAATCGAATCAGATCGAATCGAATCGAATCGGATCGGATCGGATCGGATCGAATCGGATCGGATCGAATCGAATTGAATCGGATCGAATCGGATCGAATCGGATCGAATCGAATCGAATCGGATCGGATCGAATCGGATCGAATCGAATCGAATCGAATCGAATCGAATCGAATCGAATCGGATCGAATCGAATCGGATCGGATCGAATCGGATCGGATCGGAATCGAATCGAATCGGATCGAATCGGATCGAATCGGATCGAATCGAATCGGATCGAATCGGATCGAATCGAATCGGATCGAATCGAATCGAATCGGATCGGATCGAATCGGATCGGATCGGAATCGAATCGAATCGGATCGAATCGGATCGAATCGGATCGAATCGAATCGGATCGAATCGGATCGAATCGAATCGGATCGAATCGAATCGAATCGGATCGGATCGAATCGGATCGGATCGGAATCGAATCGGATCGAATCGGATCGAATCGGATCGAATCGAATCGAATCGGATCGGATCGAATCGGATCGAATCGAATCGAATCGAATCGAATCGAATCGAATCGAATCGGATCGGATCGAATCGGATCGAATCGAATCGAATCGAATCGGATCGAATCGGATCGGATCGAATCGAATCGGATCGGATCGAATCGAATCGGATCGGATCGAATCGAATCGAATCGAATCGGATCGAATCGGATCGAATCGAATCGGATCGAATCGAATCGAATCGGATCGGATCGAATCGGATCGAATCGAATCGAATCGGATCGGATCGAATCGAATCGGATCGATTCGGATCGAATCGAATCGGATCGAATCGAATCGAATCGGATCGGATCGAATCGGATCGAATCGAATCGGATCGAATCGGATCGGATCGAATCGAATCGGATCGGATCGGATCGAATCGGATCGAATCGAATCGGATCGAATCGGATCGGATCGAATCGAATCGGATCGGATCGAATCGGATCGGATCGAATCGAATCAGATCGATTCGGATCGAATCGGATCGAATCGGATCGAATCGAATCAGATCGAATCGAATCGAATCGGATCGGATCGGATCGAATCGGATCGGATCGAATCGAATTGAATCGGATCGAATCGGATCGAATCGGATCGAATCGAATCGAATCGGATCGGATCGAATCGGATCGAATCGAATCGAATCGAATCGAATCGAATCGAATCGAATCGAATCGAATCGAATCGAATCGAATCGAATCGAATCGAATCGAATCGAATCGAATCGAATCGAATCGGATCGAATCGAATTGAATCGGATCGAATCGGATCGAATCGAATCGGATCGAATCGAATCGAATCGGATCGGATCGAATCGGATCGAATCGAATCGAATCGGATCGAATCGAATCGAATCGAATCGGATCGAATCGGATCGAATCGAATCGGATCGAATCGAATCGAATCGGATCGGATCGAATCGGATCGAATCGAATCGAATCGGATCGGATCGAATCGAATCGAATCGGATCGATTCGGATCGAATCGAATCGGATCGAATCGAATCGAATCGGATCGGATCGAATCGGATCGAATCGGATCGAATCGGATCGGATCGAATCGAATCGGATCGAATCGAATCGAATCGAATCGAATCGGATCGGATCGAATCGGATCGGATCGAATCGAATCAGATCGATTCGGATCGAATCGGATCGAATCGGATCGAATCGAATCGGATCGAATCGGATCGAATCGGATCGAATCGAATCAGATCGAATCGAATCGAATCGGATCGGATCGAATCGGATCGGATCGAATCGAATTGAATCGGATCGAATCGGATCGAATCGGATCGAATCGAATCGAATCGAATCGGATCGAATCGAATCGAATCGGATCGAATCGAATCGAATCGAATCGAATCGGATCGAATCGAATCGGATCGAATCGAATCGAATCGAATCGGATCGAATCGAATCAGATCGAATCGAATCGAATCGAATCGGATCGGATCGAATCGGATCGGATCGAATCGAATTGAATCGGATCGAATCGGATCGAATCGGATCGAATCGAATCGAATCGGATCGGATCGAATCGGATCGAATCGATTCGATTCGAATCGAATCGAATCGAATCGAATCGAATCGAATCGAATCGAATCGAATCGGATCGAATCGGATCGAATCGAATCGAATCGAATCGGATCGGATCGAATCGGATCGGATCGAATCGAATTGAATCGGATCGAATCGGATCGAATCGAATCGAATCGAATCGGATCGGATCGAATCGGATCGGATCGAATCGAATCGAATCGAATCGAATCGAATCGAATCGATTCGAATCGAATCGAATCGAATCGAATCGAATCGAATCGGATCGAATCGGATCGGATCGAATCGAATCGGATCGGATCGAATCGAATCGAATCGGATCGAATCGGATCGAATCGAATCGGATCGAATCGAATCGAATCGAATCGGATCGAATCGGATCGGATCGAATCGAATCGGATCGGATCGGATCGAATCGGATCGAATCGAATCGGATCGAATCGGATCGGATCGAATCGAATCGGATCGGATCGAATCGGATCGGATCGAATCGAATCAGATCGATTCGGATCGAATCGGATCGAATCGGATCGAATCGAATCAGATCGAATCGAATCGAATCGGATCGGATCGAATCGGATCGGATCGAATCGAATTGAATCGGATCGAATCGGATCGAATCGGATCGAATCGAATCGAATCGGATCGGATCGAATCGGATCGAATCGAATCGAATCGAATCGAATCGAATCGAATCGAAACGAATCGAATCGAATCGAATCGAATCGAATCGAATCGAATCGAATCGAATCGAATCGAATCGGATCGAATCGGATCGAATCGAATCGAATCGAATCGAATCGAATCGGATCGAATCGGATCGGATCGAATCGGATCGGATCGAATCGAATCAGATCGATTCGGATCGAATCGGATCGAATCGGATCGAATCGAATCGGATCGAATCGGATCGAATCGGATCGAATCGAATCAGATCGAATCGAATCGAATCGGATCGGATCGAATCGGATCGGATCGAATCGAATTGAATCGGATCGAATCGGATCGAATCGGATCGAATCGAATCGAATCGAATCGGATCGAATCGAATCGAATCGGATCGAATCGAATCGAATCGAATCGAATCGAATCGGATCGAATCGAATCGGATCGAATCGAATCGAATCGAATCGGATCGAATCGAATCAGATCGAATCGAATCGAATCGAATCGGATCGGATCGAATCGGATCGGATCGAATCGAATTGAATCGGATCGAATCGGATCGAATCGGATCGAATCGAATCGAATCGGATCGGATCGAATCGGATCGAATCGATTCGATTCGAATCGAATCGAATCGAATCGAATCGAATCGAATCGAATCGAATCGGATCGAATCGGATCGAATCGAATCGAATCGAATCGAATCGGATCGGATCGAATCGGATCGGATCGAATCGAATTGAATCGGATCGAATCGAATCGAATCGAATCGAATCGAATCGGATCGGATCGAATCGGATCGGATCGAATCGAATCGAATCGAATCGAATCGAATCGAATCGATTCGAATCGAATCGAATCGAATCGAATCGAATCGAATCGAATCGGATCGAATCGGATCGGATCGAATCGAATCGGATCGGATCGAATCGAATCGAATCGGATCGGATCGAATCGGATCGAATCGAATCGGATCGAATCGAATCGAATCGGATCGGATCGAATCGGATCGAATCGAATCGAATCGGATCGGATCGAATCGAATCGGATCGATTCGGATCGAATCGAATCGGATCGAATCGAATCGAATCGGATCGGATCGAATCGGATCGAATCGAATCGGATCGAATCGGATCGGATCGAATCGAATCGGATCGAATCGAATCGAATCGAATCGAATCGGATCGGATCGAATCGGATCGGATCGAATCGGATCGGATCGAATCGAATCAGATCGATTCGGATCGAATCGGATCGAATCGAATCGGATCGAATCGGATCGAATCGGATCGAATCGAATCAGATCGAATCGAATCGAATCGAATCGGATCGGATCGAATCGGATCGGATCGAATCGAATTGAATCGGATCGAATCGGATCGAATCGGATCGAATCGAATCGAATCGGATCGGATCGAATCGAATCGGATCGATTCGGATCGAATCAAATCGGATCGAATCGAATCAAATCGGATCGGATCGAATCGGATCGAATCGAATCGGATCGAATCGGATCGGATCGAATCGAATCGGATCGAATCGAATCGAATCGAATCGAATCGAATCGGATCGGATCGAATCGGATCGGATCGAATCGAATCAGATCGATTCGGATCGAATCGGATCGAATCGAATCGGATCGAATCGGATCGAATCGGATCGAATCGAATCAGATCGAATCGAATCGAATCGAATCGGATCGGATCGAATCGGATCGGATCGAATCGAATTGAATCGGATCGAATCGGATCGAATCGGATCGAATCGAATCGAATCGGATCGGATCGAATCGGATCGAATCGAATCAGATCGATTCGGATCGAATCGGATCAATCGGATCGGATCGAATCGAATCGAATCGAATTGATTCGAACCGAATCGAATCGAATCGAATCGAATCGAATCGGATCGAATCGGATCGGATCGAATCGAATCGGATCGGATCGAATCGAATCGAATCGGATCGAATCGGATCGAATCGAATCGGATCGAATCGAATCGAATCGGATCGGATCGAATCGGATCGAATCGAATCGAATCGGATCGGATCGAATCGAATCGGATCGGATCGAATCGAATCGGATCGAATCGAATCGAATCGAATCGAATCGGATCGGATCGAATCGGATCGGATCGAATCGAATCAGATCGATTCGGATCGAATCGGATCGAATCGAATCGGATCGAATCGGATCGAATCGGATCGAATCGAATCGGATCGAATCGGATCGAATCGATTCGATTCGAATCGAATCGAATCGAATCGAATCGAATCGAATTGATTCGAACCGAATCGAATCGAATCGAATCGAATCGAATCGAATCGGATCGAATCGGATCGAATCGGATCGAATCGAATCGAATCGGATCGGATCGAATCGGATCGAATCGATTCGATTCGAATCGAATCGAATCGAATCGAATCGAATCGAATCGAATCGAATCGAATCGAATCGGATCGAATCGGATCGAATCGAATCGAATCGAATCGAATCGGATCGGATCGAATCGGATCGGATCGAATCGAATTGAATCGGATCGAATCGAATCGAATCGAATCGAATCGAATCGGATCGGATCGAATCGGATCGGATCGAATCGAATCGAATCGAATCGAATCGAATCGATTCGAATCGAATCGAATCGAATCGAATCGAATCGAATCGGATCGAATCGGATCGGATCGAATCGAATCGGATCGGATCGAATCGAATCGAATCGGATCGGATCGAATCGGATCGAATCGAATCGGATCGAATCGAATCGAATCGGATCGGATCGAATCGGATCGAATCGAATCGAATCGGATCGGATCGAATCGAATCGGATCGATTCGGATCGAATCGAATCGGATCGAATCGAATCGAATCGGATCGGATCGAATCGGATCGAATCGAATCGGATCGAATCGGATCGGATCGAATCGAATCGGATCGAATCGAATCGAATCGAATCGAATCGGATCGGATCGAATCGGATCGGATCGAATCGGATCGGATCGAATCGAATCAGATCGATTCGGATCGAATCGGATCGAATCGAATCGGATCGAATCGGATCGAATCGGATCGAATCGAATCAGATCGAATCGAATCGAATCGAATCGGATCGGATCGAATCGGATCGGATCGAATCGAATTGAATCGGATCGAATCGGATCGAATCGGATCGAATCGAATCGAATCGGATCGGATCGAATCGAATCGGATCGATTCGGATCGAATCAAATCGGATCGAATCGAATCAAATCGGATCGGATCGAATCGGATCGAATCGAATCGGATCGAATCGGATCGGATCGAATCGAATCGGATCGAATCGAATCGAATCGAATCGAATCGAATCGGATCGGATCGAATCGGATCGGATCGAATCGAATCAGATCGATTCGGATCGAATCGGATCGAATCGAATCGGATCGAATCGGATCGAATCGGATCGAATCGAATCAGATCGAATCGAATCGAATCGAATCGGATCGGATCGAATCGGATCGGATCGAATCGAATTGAATCGGATCGAATCGGATCGAATCGGATCGAATCGAATCGAATCGGATCGGATCGAATCGGATCGAATCGAATCAGATCGATTCGGATCGAATCGGATCGAATCGGATCGGATCGAATCGAATCGAATCGAATTGATTCGAACCGAATCGAATCGAATCGAATCGAATCGAATCGGATCGAATCGGATCGGATCGAATCGAATCGGATCGGATCGAATCGAATCGAATCGGATCGAATCGGATCGAATCGAATCGGATCGAATCGAATCGAATCGGATCGGATCGAATCGGATCGAATCGAATCGAATCGGATCGGATCGAATCGAATCGGATCGGATCGAATCGAATCGGATCGAATCGAATCGAATCGAATCGAATCGGATCGGATCGAATCGGATCGGATCGAATCGAATCAGATCGATTCGGATCGAATCGGATCGAATCGAATCGGATCGAATCGGATCGAATCGGATCGAATCGAATCAGATCTAATCGAATCGAATCGAATCGGATCGGATCGAATCGGATCGGATCGAATCGAATTGAATCGGATCGAATCGGATCGAATCGGATCGAATCGAATCGAATCGGATCGGATCGAATCGGATCGAATCGAATCGAATCGAATCGAATCGAATCGAATCGAATCGAATCGAATCGAATCGAATCGAATCGAATCGAATCGAATCGAATCGAATCGAATCGAATCGAATCGAATCGAATCGAATCGGATCGAATCGGATCGAATCGAATCGAATCGAATCGGATCGGATCGAATCGGATCGGATCGAATCGAATTGAATCGGATCGAATCGGATCGAATCGGATCGAATCGAATCGAATCGGATCGGATC
The DNA here is from genome assembly GCA_944452925.2 of Chrysolina oricalcia. NCBI lineage: Eukaryota > Metazoa > Arthropoda > Insecta > Coleoptera > Chrysomelidae > Chrysolina > Chrysolina oricalcia. Next base: position 44,223,805 of record OX101808.2, on the reverse strand, counting down.
GAATCGGATCGAATCGAATCGAATCGGATCGAATCGAATCGAATCGAATCGAATCGAATCGGATCGGATCGAATCGAATCGAATCGAATCGAATCGAATCGAATCGAATCGAATCGGATCGAATCGGATCGAATCGAATCGAATCGAATCGAATCGAATCGAATCGGATCGGATCGAATCGGATCGAATCGGATCGAATCGAATCGAATCGGATCGGATCGAATCGGATCGAATCGAATCGAATCGAATCGAATCGAATCGAATCGAATCGAATCGAATCGAATCGAATCGAATCGAATCGAATCGAATCGAATCGAATCGAATCGAATCGAATCGAATCGAATCGAATCGAATCGAATCGAATCGAATCGAATCGAATCGAATCGAATCGAATCGAATCGAATCGAATCGAATCGGATCGAATCGGATCGAATCGAATCGAATCGAATCGAATCGGATCGGATCGAATCGGATCGGATCGAATCGAATTGAATCGGATCGAATCGGATCGAATCGGATCGAATCGAATCGAATCGGATCGGATCGAATCGGATCGAATCGAATCGAATCGGATCGAATCGAATCGAATCGAATCGAATCGAATCGAATCGAATCGAATCGAATCGAATCGAATCGAATCGAATCGAATCGAATCGAATCGAATCGGATGGAATCGGATCGAATCGAATCGAATCGAATCGAATCGGATCGGATCGAATCGGATCGGATCGGAATCGAATCGAATCGGATCGAATCGGATCGAATCGGATCGAATCGAATCGGATCGAATCGGATCGAATCGGATCGAATCGAATCAGATCGAATCGAATCGAATCGAATCGAATCGAATCGGATCGGATCGAATCGGATCGGATCGAATCGAATTGAATCGGATCGAATCGGATCGAATCGGATCGAATCGAATCGAATCGGATCGGATCGAATCGGATCGAATCGAATCGAATCGAATCGAATCGAATCGAATCGAATCGACTCGAATCGAATCGAATCGAATCGAATCGAATCGAATCGAATTGAATCGAATCGAATCGAATCGGATCGAATCGGATCGAATCGAATCGAATCGAATCGAATCGAATCGGATCGGATCGAATCGGATCGGATCGAATCGAATCGAATCGAATCGGATCGGATCGAATCGGATCGAATCGGATCGAATCGAATCGAATCGAATCGAATCGAATCGGATCGGTGGAATCGGATCGGATCGAATCGAATTGAATCGGATCGAATCGGATCGAATCGAATCGAATCGGATCGATTCGGATCGAATCGAATCGGATCGAATCGAATCGAATCGGATCGGATCGAATCGAATCGGATCGGATCGAATCGAATCGGATCGGATCGAATCGAATCGAATCGGATCGAATCGGATCGAATCGAATCGGATCGAATCGAATCGAATCGGATCGGATCGAATCGAATCGGATCGATTCGGATCGAATCGAATCGGATCGAATCGAATCGAATCGGATCGGATCGAATCGGATCGAATCGAATCGGATCGAATCGGATCGGATCGAATCGAATCGGATCGAATCGAATCGAATCGAATCGGATCGGATCGAATCGGATCGAATCGGATCGAATCGAATCGAATCGAATCGAATCGGATCGGTGGAATCGGATCGGATCGAATCGAATTGAATCGGATCGAATCGAATCGGATCGGATCGAATCGAATCGGATCGGATCGAATCGAATCGAATCGAATCGGATCGAATCGGATCGAATCGAATCGGATCGAATCGAATCGAATCGGATCGGATCGAATCGAATCGGATCGATTCGGATCGAATCGAATCGGATCGAATCGAATCGAATCGGATCGGATCGAATCGGATCGAATCGAATCGGATCGAATCGGATCGGATCGAATCGAATCGGATCGAATCGAATCGAATCGAATCGAATCGGATCGGATCGAATCGGATCGGATCGAATCTAATCGGATCGATTCGGATCGAATCGAATCGGATCGAATCGAATCGAATCGGATCGGATCGAATCGGATCGGATCGAATCGAATCGAATCGAATCGGATCGAATCGGATCGAATCGGATCGAATCGAATCGAATCGGAACGGATCGAATCGGATCGAATCGAATCGGATCGGAATCGAATCGAATCGAATCGGATCGAATCGAATCGAATCGGATCGGATCGAATCGGATCGAATCGAATCGGATCGGAATCGAATCGAATCGGATCGAATCGAATCGAATCGAATCGAATCGAATCGAATCGGATCGGATCGAATAGAATCGAATCGAATCGAATCGAATCGAATCGAATCGAATCGAATCGAATCGAATCGAATCGAATCGAATCGAATCGAATCGAATCGAATCGAATCGAATCAAATCGAATCGAATCGAATCGAATCGGAATCGAATCGAATCGGATCGGATCGGATCGGATCGAATCAGATCGAATCGGATCGAATCGGATCGAATCGGATCGGATCGAATCGGATCGAATTGAATCGAATCGGATCGGATCGAATCGAATCGAATCGAATCGAATCGAATCGGATCGAATCGGATCGAATCGAATCGGATCGAATCGAATCGGATCGGATCGAATCGGATCGGATCGGAATCGAATCGAATCGGATCGAATCGGATCGAATCGGATCGAATCGAATCGGATCGAATCGGATCGAATCGAATCGGATCGAATCGAATCGAATCGGATCGGATCGAATCGGATCGGATCGGAATCGAATCGGATCGAATCGGATCGAATCGGATCGAATCGGATCGAATCGAATCGAATCGGATCGGATCGAATCGGATCGAATCGAATCGAATCGAATCGAATCGAATCGAATCGAATCGAATCGAATCGAATCGAATCGGATCGAATCGAATCAGATCGAATCGAATCGAATCGAATCGAATCAGATCGGATCGAATCGGATCGGATCGAATCGAATCGAATCGAATCGAATCGAATCGAATCGAATCGGATCGGATCGAATCGAATCGAATCGAATCGAATCGAATCGGATCGAATCGGATCGAATCGAATCGGATCGAATCGAATCGGATCGGATCGAATCGGATCGGATCGGAATCGAATCGAATCGGATCGAATCGGATCGAATCGGATCGAATCGAATCGGATCGAATCGGATCGAATCGAATCGGATCGAATCGAATCGGATCGGATCGAATCGAATCGAATCGAATCGAATCGGATCGAATCGGATCGAATCGAATCGGATCGAATCGAATCGGATCGGATCGAATCGGATCGGATCGGAATCGAATCGAATCGGATCGAATCGGATCGAATCGGATCGAATCGAATCGGATCGAATCGGATCGAATCGAATCGGATCGAATCGAATCGAATCGGATCGGATCGAATCGGATCGGATCGGAATCGAATCGAATCGGATCGAATCGGATCGAATCGGATCGAATCGAATCGGATCGAATCGGATCGAATCGAATCGGATCGAATCGAATCGAATCGGATCGGATCGAATCGGATCGGATCGGAATCGAATCGAATCGGATCGAATCGGATCGGATCGAATCGGATCGAATCGAATCGAATCGAATCGAATCGAATCGAATCGAATCGAATCGAATCGAATCGAATCGAATCGGATCGAATCGGATCGAATCGAATCGAATCGAATCGAATCGAATCGGATCGGATCGAATCGGATCGGATCGAATCGAATCGAATCGAATCGATTCGAATCGAATCGAATCGAATCGAATCGAATCGAATCGAATCGAATCGAATCGGATCGAATCGGATCGGATCGAATCGAATCGGATCGGATCGAATCGAATCGGATCGGATCGAATCGAATCGAATCGAATCGGATCGAATCGGATCGAATCGAATCGGATCGAATCGAATCGAATCGAATCGGATCGGATCGAATCGGATCGAATCGAATCGAATCGGATCGGATCGAATCGAATCGGATCGATTCGGATCGAATCGAATCGGATCGAATCGAATCGAATCGGATCGGATCGAATCGGATCGAATCGAATCGGATCGAATCGGATCGGATCGAATCGAATCGGATCGGATCGGATCGAATCGGATCGAATCGAATCGGATCGAATCGGATCGGATCGAATCGAATCGGATCGGATCGAATCGGATCGGATCGAATCGAATCAGATCGATTCGGATCGAATCGGATCGAATCGGATCGAATCGAATCAGATCGAATCGAATCGAATCGGATCGGATCGAATCGGATCGGATCGAATCGAATTGAATCGGATCGAATCGGATCGAATCGGATCGAATCGAATCGAATCGGATCGGATCGAATCGGATCGAATCGAATCGAATCGAATCGAATCGAATCGAATCGAATCGAATCGAATCGAATCGAATCGAATCGAATCGAATCGAATCGAATCGGATCGAATCGGATCGAATCGAATCGGATCGAATCGAATCGAATCGGATCGGATCGAATCGGATCGAATCGAATCGAATCGGATCGGATCGAATCGAATCGGATCGATTCGGATCGAATCGAATCGGATCGAATCGAATCGAATCGGATCGGATCGAATCGGATCGAATCGAATCGGATCGAATCGGATCGGATCGAATCGAATCGGATCGGATCGAATCGAATCGAATCGAATCGAATCGAATCGGATCGGATCGAATCGGATCGGATCGAATCGAATCAGATCGATTCGGATCGAATCGGATCGAATCGGATCGAATCGGATCGGATCGAATCGAATCGGATCGGATCGAATCGAATCGAATCGAATCGGATCGAATCGGATCGAATCGAATCGGATCGAATCGAATCGAATCGGATCGGATCGAATCGGATCGAATCGAATCGAATCGGATCGGATCGAATCGAATCGAATCGGATCGATTCGGATCGAATCGAATCGGATCGAATCGAATCGAATCGGATCGGATCGAATCGGATCGAATCGGATCGAATCGGATCGGATCGAATCGAATCGGATCGAATCGAATCGAATCGAATCGAATCGGATCGGATCGAATCGGATCGGATCGAATCGAATCAGATCGATTCGGATCGAATCGGATCGAATCGGATCGAATCGAATCGGATCGAATCGGATCGAATCGGATCGAATCGAATCAGATCGAATCGAATCGAATCGGATCGGATCGAATCGGATCGGATCGAATCGAATTGAATCGGATCGAATCGGATCGAATCGGATCGAATCGAATCGAATCGAATCGGATCGAATCGAATCGAATCGGATCGAATCGAATCGAATCGAATCGAATCGGATCGAATCGAATCGGATCGAATCGAATCGAATCGAATCGGATCGAATCGAATCAGATCGAATCGAATCGAATCGAATCGGATCGGATCGAATCGGATCGGATCGAATCGAATTGAATCGGATCGAATCGGATCGAATCGGATCGAATCGAATCGAATCGGATCGGATCGAATCGGATCGAATCGATTCGATTCGAATCGAATCGAATCGAATCGAATCGAATCGAATCGAATCGGATCGAATCGGATCGAATCGAATCGAATCGAATCGAATCGGATCGGATCGAATCGGATCGGATCGAATCGAATTGAATCGGATCGAATCGGATCGAATCGAATCGAATCGAATCGGATCGGATCGAATCGGATCGGATCGAATCGAATCGAATCGAATCGAATCGAATCGATTCGAATCGAATCGAATCGAATCGAATCGAATCGAATCGAATCGAATCGAATCGAATCGAATCGGATCGAATCGGATCGGATCGAATCGAATCGGATCGGATCGAATCGAATCGAATCGGATCGAATCGGATCGAATCGAATCGGATCGAATCGAATCGAATCGAATCGGATCGAATCGGATCGGATCGAATCGAATCGGATCGGATCGGATCGAATCGGATCGAATCGAATCGGATCGAATCGGATCGGATCGAATCGAATCGGATCGGATCGGATCGAATCGGATCGGATCGAATCGAATCAGATCGATTCGGATCGAATCGGATCGAATCGGATCGAATCGAATCAGATCGAATCGAATCGAATCGAATCGGATCGGATCGAATCGGATCGGATCGAATCGAATTGAATCGGATCGAATCGGATCGAATCGGATCGAATCGAATCGAATCGGATCGGATCGAATCGGATCGAATCGAATCGAATCGAATCGAATCGAATCGAATCGAATCGAATCGAATCGAATCGAATCGAATCGAATCGAATCGAATCGAATCGAATCGAATCGAATCGAATCGAATCGGATCGAATCGGATCGAATCGAATCGAATCGAATCGAATCGAATCGAATCGGATCGGATCGAATCTCATCGGATCGAATCGAATTGAATCGGATCGAATCGGATCGAATCGAATCGGATCGAATCGAATCGAATCGGATCGGATCGAATCGGATCGAATCGAATCGAATCGGATCGGATCGAATCGAATCGGATCGATTCGGATCGAATCGAATCGGATCGAATCGAATCGAATCGGATCGGATCGAATCGGATCGAATCGAATCGGATCGAATCGGATCGGATCGAATCGAATCGGATCGAATCGAATCGAATCGAATCGAATCGAATCGGATCGGATCGAATCGGATCGGATCGAATCGAATCAGATCGATTCGGATCGAATCGGATCGAATCGGATCGAATCGGATCGGATCGAATCGAATCGGATCGGATCGAATCGAATCGAATCGAATCGGATCGAATCGGATCGAATCGAATCGGATCGAATCGAATCGAATCGGATCGGATCGAATCGGATCGAATCGAATCGAATCGGATCGGATCGAATCGAATCGAATCGGATCGATTCGGATCGAATCGAATCGGATCGAATCGAATCGAATCGGATCGGATCGAATCGGATCGAATCGGATCGAATCGGATCGGATCGAATCGAATCGGATCGAATCGAATCGAATCGAATCGAATCGGATCGGATCGAATCGGATCGGATCGAATCGAATCAGATCGATTCGGATCGAATCGGATCGAATCGGATCGAATCGAATCGGATCGAATCGGATCGAATCGGATCGAATCGAATCAGATCGAATCGAATCGAATCGGATCGGATCGAATCGGATCGGATCGAATCGAATTGAATCGGATCGAATCGGATCGAATCGGATCGAATCGAATCGAATCGAATCGGATCGAATCGAATCGAATCGGATCGAATCGAATCGAATCGAATCGAATCGGATCGAATCGGATCGAATCGAATCGAATCGAATCGAATCGGATCGAATCGAATCAGATCGAATCGAATCGAATCGAATCGAATCGGATCGGATCGAATCGGATCGGATCGAATCGAATTGAATCGGATCGAATCGGATCGAATCGGATCGAATCGAATCGAATCGGATCGGATCGAATCGGATCGAATCGATTCGATTCGAATCGAATCGAATCGAATCGAATCGAATCGAATCGAATCGAATCGGATCGAATCGGATCGAATCGAATCGAATCGAATCGAATCGGATCGGATCGAATCGGATCGGATCGAATCGAATCGAATCGAATCGAATCGAATCGAATCGAATCGAATCGGATCGAATCGGATCGAATCGGATCGAATCGAATCGAATCGAATCGAATCGGATCGGATCGAATCGAATCGAATCGAATCGGATCGGATCGAATCGGATCGGATCGAATCGAATCGAATCGAATCGAATCGAATCGATTCGAATCGAATCGAATCGAATCGAATCGAATCGAATCGAATCGGATCGAATCGGATCGGATCGAATCGAATCGGATCGGATCGAATCGAATCGAATCGGATCGAATCGGATCGAATCGAATCGGATCGAATCGAATCGAATCGGATCGGATCGAATCGGATCGAATCGAATCGAATCGGATCGGATCGAATCGAATCGGATCGATTCGGATCGAATCGAATCGGATCGAATCGAATCGAATCGGATCGGATCGAATCGGATCGAATCGAATCGGATCGAATCGGATCGGATCGAATCGAATCGGATCGAATCGAATCGAATCGAATCGAATCGGATCGGATCGAATCGGATCGGATCGAATCGAATCAGATCGATTCGGATCGAATCGGATCGAATCGAATCGGATCGAATCGGATCGAATCGGATCGAATCGAATCAGATCGAATCGAATCGAATCGAATCGGATCGGATCGAATCGGATCGGATCGAATCGAATTGAATCGGATCGAATCGGATCGAATCGGATCGAATCGAATCGAATCGGATCGGATCGAATCGGATCGAATCGAATCAGATCGATTCGGATCGAATCGGATCGAATCGGATCGAATCGGATCGAATCGAATCGGATCGAATCGAATCGAATCGGATCGGATCGGATCGAATCGGATCGAATCGAATCGAATCGGATCGGATCGAATCGAATCGGATCGATTCGGATCGAATCGAATCGGATCGAATCGAATCGAATCGGATCGAATCGAATCGGATCGAATCGAATCGAATCGGATCGGATCGAATCGGATCGAATCGAATCGAATCGGATCGGATCGGATCGGATCGAATCGGATCGAATCGAATCGAATCGGATCGGATCGAATCGGATCGAATCGAATCAGATCGATTCGGATCGAATCGAATCGAATCGAATCGGATCGAATCGGATCGAATCGAATCGGATCGAATCGAATCGAATCGGATCGGATCGAATCGGATCGAATCGAATCGAATCGGATCGGATCGAATCGAATCGGATCGATTCGGATCGAATCAAATCGGATCGAATCGAATCAAATCGGATCGGATCGAATCGGATCGAATCGAATCGGATCGAATCGGATCGGATCGAATCGAATCGGATCGAATCGAATCGAATCGAATCGAATCGAATCGGATCGGATCGAATCGGATCGGATCGAATCGAATCAGATCGATTCGGATCGAATCGGATCGAATCGAATCGGATCGAATCGGATCGAATCGGATCGAATCGAATCAGATCGAATCGAATCGAATCGAATCGGATCGGATCGAATCGGATCGGATCGAATCGAATTGAATCGGATCGAATCGGATCGAATCGGATCGAATCGAATCGAATCGGATCGGATCGAATCGGATCGAATCGAATCAGATCGATTCGGATCGAATCGGATCGAATCGGATCGGATCGAATCGAATCGAATCGAATCGATTCGAACCGAATCGAATCGAATCGAATCGAATCGGATCGAATCGGATCGGATCGAATCGAATCGGATCGGATCGAATCGAATCGAATCGGATCGAATCGGATCGAATCGAATCGGATCGAATCGAATCGAATCGGATCGGATCGAATCGGATCGAATCGAATCGAATCGGATCGGATCGAATCGAATCGGATCGGATCGAATCGAATCGGATCGAATCGAATCGAATCGAATCGAATCGGATCGGATCGAATCGGATCGGATCGAATCGAATCAGATCGATTCGGATCGAATCGGATCGAATCGAATCGGATCGAATCGAATCGAATCGGATCGGATCGAATCGAATCGGATCGATTCGGATCGAATCAAATCGGATCGAATCGAATCAAATCGGATCGGATCGAATCGGATCGAATCGAATCGGATCGAATCGGATCGGATCGAATCGAATCGGATCGAATCGAATCGAATCGAATCGAATCGAATCGGATCGGATCGAATCGGATCGGATCGAATCGAATCAGATCGATTCGGATCGAATCGGATCGAATCGAATCGGATCGAATCGGATCGAATCGGATCGAATCGAATCAGATCGAATCGAATCGAATCGAATCGGATCGGATCGAATCGGATCGGATCGAATCGAATTGAATCGGATCGAATCGGATCGAATCGGATCGAATCGAATCGAATCGGATCGGATCGAATCGGATCGAATCGAATCAGATCGATTCGGATCGAATCGGATCGAATCGGATCGGATCGAATCGAATCGAATCGAATCGATTCGAACCGAATCGAATCGAATCGAATCGAATCGGATCGAATCGGATCGGATCGAATCGAATCGGATCGGATCGAATCGAATCGAATCGGATCGAATCGGATCGAATCGAATCGGATCGAATCGAATCGAATCGGATCGGATCGAATCGGATCGAATCGAATCGAATCGGATCGGATCGAATCGAATCGGATCGGATCGAATCGAATCGAATCGAATCGAATCGAATCGGATCGGATCGAATCGGATCGGATCGAATCGAATCAGATCGATTCGGATCGAATCGGATCGAATCGAATCGGATCGAATCGGATCGAATCGGATCGAATCGAATCAGATCGAATCGAATCGAATCGAATCGGATCGGATCGAATCGGATCGGATCGAATCGAATTGAATCGGATCGAATCGGATCGAATCGAATCGAATCGGATCGGATCGAATCGGATCGAATCGAATCGAATCGAATCGAATCGAATCGAATCGAATCGAATCGAATCGAATCGAATCGAATCGAATCGAATCGAATCGAATCGAATCGAATCGAATCGAATCGAATCGAATCGAATCGAATCGAATCGAATCGAATCGAATCGAATCGAATCGGATCGAATCGGATCGAATCGAATCGAATCGAATCGAATCGGATCGGATCGAATCGGATCGGATCGAATCGAATTGAATCGGATCGAATCGGATCGAATCGGATCGAATCGAATCGAATCGGATCGGATCGAATCGGATCGAATCGAATCGAATCGGATCGAATCGAATCGAATCGAATCGAATCGGATCGGATCGAATCGAATCGAATCGAATCGAATCGAATCGAATCGAATCGAATCGGATCGAATCGGATCGAATCGAATCGAATCGAATCGAATCGGATCGGATCGAATCGGATCGAATCGGATCGAATCGAATCGAATCGGATCGGATCGAATCGGATCGAATCGAATCGAATCGAATCGAATCGAATCGAATCGAATCGAATCGAATCGAATCGAATCGAATCGAATCGAATCGAATCGAATCGAATCGAATCGAATCGAATCGAATCGAATCGAATCGAATCGAATCGAATCGAATCGAATCGAATCGAATCGGATCGAATCGGATCGAATCGAATCGAATCGAATCGAATCGGATCGGATCGAATCGGATCGGATCGAATCGAATTGAATCGGATCGAATCGGATCGAATCGGATCGAATCGAATCGAATCGGATCGGATCGAATCGGATCGAATCGAATCGAATCGGATCGAATCGAATCGAATCGAATCGAATCGAATCGAATCGAATCGAATCGAATCGAATCGAATCGAATCGAATCGAATCGAATCGAATCGAATCGAATCGAATCGAATCGAATCGGATCGAATCGGATCGAATCGAATCGAATCGAATCGAATCGAATCGAATCGGATCGGATCGAATCGGATCGGATCGGAATCGAATCGAATCGGATCGAATCGGATCGAATCGGATCGAATCGAATCGGATCGAATCGGATCGAATCGGATCGAATCGAATCAGATCGAATCGAATCGAATCGAATCGAATCGAATCGAATCGGATCGGATCGAATCGGATCGGATCGAATCGAATTGAATCGGATCGAATCGGATGGAATCGGATCGAATCGAATCGAATCGGATCGGATCGAATCGGATCGAATCGAATCGAATCGAATCGAATCGAATCGAATCGAATCGAATCGAATCGAATCGAATTGAATCGAATCGAATCGAATCGGATCGAATCGGATCGAATCGAATCGAATCGAATCGAATCGAATCGGATCGGATCGAATCGGATCGGATCGAATCGAATCGAATCGAATCGGATCGGATCGAATCGGATCGAATCGGATCGAATCGAATCGAATCGAATCGAATCGAATCGGATCGGTGGAATCGGATCGGATCGAATCGAATTGAATCGGATCGAATCGGATCGAATCGAATCGAATCGGATCGATTCGGATCGAATCGAATCGGATCGAATCGAATCGAATCGGATCGGATCGAATCGAATCGGATCGGATCGAATCGAATCGGATCGGATCGAATCGAATCGAATCGAATCGGATCGGATCGAATCGGATCGAATCGAATCGGATCGAATCGAATCGAATCGAATCGGATCGGATCGAATCGAATCGGATCGATTCGGATCGAATCGAATCGGATCGAATCGAATCGAATCGGATCGGATCGAATCGGATCGAATCGAATCGGATCGAATCGGATCGGATCGAATCGAATCGGATCGAATCGAATCGAATCGAATCGAATCGGATCGGATCGAATCGGATCGGATCGAATCTAATCGGATCGATTCGGATCGAATCGAATCGGATCGAATCGAATCGAATCGGATCGGATCGGATCGAATCGGATCGGATCGGATCGGATCGGAATCGAGTCGGATCGAATCGGATCGAATCGGATCGAATCGGATCGAATCGGATCGGATCGAATCGGATCGAATCGGATCGAATCGAATCGGATCGGATCGAATCGAATCGGATCGGATCGAATCGAATCGGATCGGATCGAATCGAATCGAATCGAATCGGATCGAATCGGATCGAATCGAATCGGATCGAATCGAATCGAATCGGATCGGATCGAATCGGATCGAATCGAATCGAATCGAATCGAATCGAATCGGATCGATTCGGATCGAATCGAATCGGATCGGATCGAATCGAATCGGATCGGATCGAATCGAATCGGATCGGATCGAATCGAATCGAATCGAATCGGATCGAATCGGATCGAATCGAATCGGATCGAATCGAATCGAATCGGATCGGATCGAATCGGATCGAATCGAATCGAATCGGATCGGATCGAATCGAATCGGATCGATTCGGATCGAATCGAATCAGATCGAATCGAATCGAATCGGATCGGATCGAATCGGATCGAATCGAATCGGATCGAATCGGATCGGATCGAATCGAATCGGATCGAATCGAATCGAATCGAATCGAATCGGATCGAATCGGATCGGATCGAATCTAATCGGATCGATTCGGATCGAATCGAATCGGATCGAATCGAATCGGATCGATTCGGATCGAATCGAATCGGATCGAATCGAATCGAATCGGATCGGATCGAATCGGATCGAATCGGATCGAATCGAATCGGATCGAATGGGATCGGATCGAATCGAATCGGATCGAATCGAATCGAATCGAATCGGATCGGATCGAATCGGATCGGATCGAATCTAATCGGATCGATTCGGATCGAATCGAATCGGATCGAATCGAATCGAATCGGATCGGATCGGATCGAATCGGATCGGATCGGATCGGATCGGAATCGAGTCGGATCGAATCGGATCGAATCGGATCGAATCGGATCGAATCGGATCGGATCGAATCGGATCGAATCGGATCGAATCGAATCGAATCGGATCGGATCGAATCGGATCGAATCGAATCGGATCGGAATCGAATCGAATCGAATCGAATCGAATCGAATCGAATCGAATCGAATCGAATCGAATCGAATCGAATCGAATCGAATCGAATCGAATCGAATCGGATCGAATCGAATCGAATCGGATCGGATCGAATCGGATCGAATCGAATCGGATCGGAATCGAATCGAATCGGATCGAATCGAATCGAATCGAATCGGATCGGATCGAATAGAATCGAATCGAATCGAATCGAATCGAATCGAATCGAATCGAATCGAATCGAATCGGATCGGATCGAATCGGATCGAATCGAATCAGATCGAATCGAATCGATACGAATCGAATCGAATCGGATCGATTCGGATCGAATCGGATCGAATCGAATCGAATCGGATCGGATCGGATCGAATCGGATCGGATCGGAATCGATTCGGATCGAATCGAATCGGATCGAATCGAATCGGATCGATTCGGATCGAATCGAATCGGATCGAATCGAATCGAATCGGATCGGATCGAATCGGATCGAATCGGATCGAATCGAATCGGATCGAATCGGATCGGATCGAATCGAATCGGATCGAATCGAATCGAATCGAATCGGATCGGATCGAATCGGATCGGATCGAATCTAATCGGATCGATTCGGATCGAATCGAATCGGATCGAATCGAATCGAATCGGATCGGATCGGATCGAATCGGATCGGATCGGATCGGATCGGAATCGAGTCGGATCGAATCGGATCGAATCGGATCGAATCGGATCGAATCGGATCGGATCGAATCGGATCGAATCGGATCGAATCGAATCGAATCGGATCGGATCGAATCGGATCGAATCGAATCGGATCGGAATCGAATCGAATCGAATCGAATCGAATTGAATCGAATCGAATCGAATCGAATCGAATCGAATCGAATCGAATCGAATCGAATCGAATCGAATCGGATCGAATCGAATCGAATCGGATCGGATCGAATCGGATCGAATCGAATCGGATCGGAATCGAATCGAATCGGATCGGATCGAATAGAATCGAATCGAATCGAATCGAATCGAATCGAATCGAATCGAATCGAATCGGATCGGATCGAATCGGATCGAATCGAATCAGATCGAATCGAATCGAATCGAATCGGATCGGATCGAATCGGATCGGATCGAATCGAATTGAATCGGATCGAATCGGATCGAATCGGATCGAATCGAATCGAATCGGATCGGATCGAATCGGATCGATTCGAACCGAATCGGATCGAATCGGATCGGATCGAATCGGATCGAATCGGATCGAATCGAATCAGATCGAATCGAATCGAATCGAATCGAATCGAATCGAATCGGATCGATTCGGATCGAATCGGATCGAATCGAATCGAATCGGATCGGATCGGATCGAATCGGATCGGATCGGAATCGAGTCGGATCGAATCGGATCGAATCGGATCGAATCGGATCGGATCGGATCGGATCGGATCGAATCGAATCGAATCGGATCGGATAGAATCGGATCGAATCGAATCGGATCGGAATCGAATCGAATCGAATCGAATCGGATCGAATCGAATCGAATCGGATCGGATCGAATCGGATCGAATCGGATCGAATCGAATCGGATCGGAATCGAATCGAATCGGATCGAATCGAATCGAATCGGATCGGATCGAATAGAATCGAATCGAATCGGATCGGATCGAATCGGATCGAATCGAATCGAATTGAATCGGATCGAATCGGATCGAATCGAATCGAATCGAATCGAATCGGATCGGATCGAATCGGATCGAGTCGAATCGAATCGAATCGAATCGAATCGAATCGAATCGAATCGAATCGAATCGAATCGAATCGAATCGAATCGAATCGAATCGAATCGAATCGAATCGAATCGAATCGGATCGAATCGGATCGAATCGAATCGAATCGAATCGGATCGGATCGAATCGGATCGGATCGAATCGAATCGAATCGGATCGAATCGGATCGGATCGAATCGGATCGAATCGGATCGAATCGAATCAGATCGAATCGAATCGAATCGAATCGAATCGAATCGAATCGAATCGAATCGGATCGGATCGAATCGGATCGGATCGAATCGAATTGAATCGGATCGAATCGGATCGAATCGAATCGAATCGAATCGGATCGGATCGAATCGGATCGGATCGAATCGGATCGGATCGAATCGAATCGAATCGAATCGAATCGAATCGAATCGAATCGAATCGAATCGAATCGAATCGAATCGAATCGAATCGAATCGAATCGAATCGAATCGAATCGAATCGAATCGAATCGAATCGAATCGAATCGAATCGAATCGAATCGAATCGAATCGAATCGAATCGAATCGAATCGAATCGAATCGAATCGAATCGAATCGAATCGAATCGAATCGAATCGAATCGAATCGAATCGAATCGAATCGAATCAAATCGGATCGAATCGGATCGGATCGAATCGAATCGGATCGGATCGAATCGAATCGGATCGGATCGAATTGAATCGAATCGAATCGAATCGGATCGAATCGGATCGAATCGAATCGGACCGAATCGAATCGAATCGGATCGGATCGGATCGAATCGGATCGAATCGAATCGAATCGGATCGGATCGAATCGAATCGGATCGATTCGGATCGAATCGAATCGGATCGAATCGAATCGAATCGGATCGGATCGAATCGGATCGAATCGAATCGGATCGAATCGGATCGGATCGAATCGAATCGGATCGAATCGAATCGAATCGAATCGAATCGAATCGGATCGGATCGAATCGGATCGGATCGAATCGAATCGGATCGATTCGGATCGAATCGAATCGGATCGAATCGAATCGAATCGAATCGGATCGGATCGGATCGAATCGGATCGGATCGGAATCGAGTCGGATCGAATCGGATCGAATCGGATCGAATCGGATCGGATCGAATCGGATCGAATCGGATCGAATCGAATCGAATCGGATCGGATCGAATCGGATCGAATCGAATCGGATCGGAATCGAATCGAATCGAATCGAATCGAATCGGATCGAATCGAATCGAATCGGATCGGATCGAATCGAATCGAATCGAATCGAATCGAATCGGATCGGAATCGAAACGAATCGGATCGAATCGGATCGAATCGGATCGAATCGAATCGGATCGAATCGGATCGAATCGAATCGGATCGAATCGAATCGAATCGGATCGGATCGGATTGAATCGGATCGGATCGAATCGAATCGGATCGGATCGAATCGAATCGGATCGGATCGAATCGAATCGGATCGAATCGGATCGAATCGAATCAGATCGAATCGAATCGAATCGAATCGAATCGAATCGAATCGAATCGAATCGAATCGAATCGAATCGAATCGAATCGAATCGAATCGAATCGGATCGGATCGAATCGGATCGGATCGAATCGAATCGGATCGAATCGGATCGGATCGAATCGGATCGAATCGGATCGAATCGAATCAGATCGAATCGAATCGAATCGAATCGGATCGGATCGAATCGGATCGAATCGAATTGAATCGGATCGAATCGGATCGAATCGGATCGAATCGAATCGAATCGAATCGGATCGGATCGGATCGAATCGGATCGGATCGAATCGGATCGGATCGAATCGGATCGAATCGGATCGGATCGTATCGAATCGGATCGGATCGAATCGAATCGAATCGAATCGAATCGAATCGAATCGAATCGGATCGGATCGAATCGGATCGGATCGAATCGAATTGAATCGGATCGAATCGGATCGAATCGAATCGAATCGAATCGGATCGGATCGAATCGGATCGGATCGAATCGAATCGAATCGAATCGAATCGGATCGAATCGGATCGGATCGAATCGGATCGAATCGGATCGAATCGGATCGAATCGGATCGAATCGAATCGGATCGAATCGAATCGAATCGAATCGAATCGGATCGGATCGAATCGAATCGAATCGGATCGAATCGGATCGGATCGAATTGGATCGAATCGGATCGAATCGGATCGAATCAAATCGGATCGAATCGGATCGAATCGGATCGAATCGGATCGAATCGGATCGGATCGAATCGGATCGAACCGGATCGAATCGGATCGAATCGAATCGGATCGAATCGGATCGAATCGGATCGAATCGAATCGGATCGAATCGAATCGAATCGAATCGGATCGGATCGAATCGGATCGGATCGAATCGGATCGAATCGAATCGAATCGAATCGGATCGGAATCGAATCGGATCGGATCGGATCGAATCGAATCGGATCGGATCGGAATCGAATCGAATCGAATCGGATCGAATCGAATCGGATGGGATCGGATCGAATCGGATCGAATCGAATCGGATCGGTATCGAATCGAATCGAATCGAATCGAATCGAATCGAATCGAATCGAATCGGATCGAATCGGATCGGATCGAATCGGATCGAATCGGATCGAATCGAATCGAATCGAATCGGAACGAAACGAATCGAATCGGATCGGATCGAATCGGATCGAATCGAATCGGATCGGATCGAATCGAATCGAATCGAATCGAATCGAATCGAATCGAATCGAATCGAATCGAATCGAATCGAATCGAATCGGATCGAATCGGATCGAATCGGATCGAATCGGATCGAATCGAATCGGATCGGATCGAATCGGATCGAATCGAATCGGATCGGATCGAATCGGATCGAATCGGATCGAATCGAATCGGATCGAATCGGATCGAATCGGATCGAATCGAATCGGATCGAATCGAATCGGATCGGATCGAATTGGATCGAATCGGATCGAATCGAATCGGATCGAATCGGATCGGATCGGATCGAATCGGATCGAATCGGATCGAATCGAATCGGATCGAATCGGATCGAATCGGATCGAATCGGATCGAATCGAATCGAATCGAATCGAATCGAATCGGATCGGATCGAATCGGATCGAATCGAATCGAATCGAATCGGATCGGATCGAATCGAATCGAATCGAATCGAATCGAATCGGAATCGAATCGAATCGGATCGAATCGGATCGAATCGGATCGAATCGAATCGGATCGAATCGGATCGGATCGAATCGAATCGAATCGAATCGGATCGAATAGGATCGAATCGAATCGGATCGAATCGAATCGAATCGAATCGGATCGGATCGAATCGGATCGAATCGAATCGGATAGGAATCGAATCGAATCGAATCGAATCGAATCGAATCGAATCGAATCGAATCGAATCGAATCGAATCGAATCGAATCGAATCGAATCGAATCGAATCGGATCGAATGGAATCGAATCGGATCGAATCGGATCGAATCGAATCGAATCGGATCGGATCGAATCGGATCGAATCGAAGCGGATCGGAATCGAATCGAATCGAATCGAATCGAATCGAATCGAATCGAATCGAATCGAATCGAATCGAATCGAATCGAATCGAATCGAATCGAATCGAATCGAATCGAATCGAATCGAATCGAATCGAATCGAATCGAATCGAATCGAATCGAATCGAATCGAATCGAATCGAATCGGGTCGAATCGAATCGAATCGAATCGGATCGAATCGGATCGAATCGGATCGAATCGAATCGGATCGGATCGAATCGGATCGAATCGAATCGAATCGGATCGGAATCGAATCGAATCGAATCGAATCGAATCGAATCGAATCGAATCGAATCGAATCGAATCGAATCGAATCGAATCGAATCGAATCGAATCGAATCGAATCGAATCGAATCGAATCGAATCGAATCGAATCGAATCGAATCGAATCGAATCGAATCGAATCGAATCGGATCGAATCGAATCAAATCGGATCGAATCGGATCGAATCGGATCGAATCGAATCGAATCGAATCGAATCGGATCGAATCGAATCGGATCGAATCGAATCGAATCGAATCGAATCGAATCGAATCGAATCGAATCGAATCGAATCGGATCGAATAGGATCGATTCGAATCGGATCGGATCGAATCGAATCGAATCGAATCGAATCGAATCGAATCGAATCGAATCGAATCGAATCGGAATCGAATCGGATCGAATCGGTTCGAATCGGATCGAATCGAATCGGATCGAATCGGATCGAATCGGATCGAATCGGATCGAATTGAATCGGATCGAATCGGATCGAATCGAATCGGATCGAATCGAATCGAATCGAATTGGATCGGATCGAATCGAATCGGATCGGATCGAATCGAATCGAATCGAATCAGATCGAATCGGATCGAATCGAATCGGATCGAATCGGATCGAATCGAATCGGATCGGATCGAATCGGATCGAATCGAATCGAATCGGATCGAATCGAATCGGATCGAATCGGATCGAATCGAATCGGATCGAATCGAATCGAATCGAATCGGATCGAATCGGATCGGATCGGAATCGAATCGAATCGGATCGAATCGGATCGAATCGGATCGAATCGAGTCGGATCGAATCGGATCGAATCGGATCGAATCGAATCGGATCGAATCGAATCGAATCGAATCGAATCGGATCGGATCGAATCGGATCGGATCGAATCGAATCGAATCGAATCAGATCGAATCGAATGGAATCGAATCGAATCGAATCGGATCGAATCGAATCGAATCGAATCGGAACGAATCGAATCGGATCGGATCGAATCGAATCGGATCGGATCGAATCGAATCGAATCGAATCGGATCGGATCGAATCGGATCGAATCGTATCGGATCGGAATCGAATCGAATCGGATCGAATCGAATCGAATCGAATCGAATCGAATCGAATCGAATCAAATCGAATCGAATCGAATCGAATCGAATCGAATCGAATCGAATCGAATCGAATCGAATCGAATCGAATCGAATCGAATCGAATCGAATCGAATCGAATCGAATCGAATCGAATCGAATCGAATCGAATCGAATCGGAATCGAATCGAATCGGAATCGAATCGGATCGAATCGGATCGAATCGGATCGAATCGAATCGGATCGAATCGGATCGAATCGGATCGAATCGAATCGAATCGGATCGAATCGAATCGGATCGAATCGAATCGAATCGAATCGAATCGAATCGAATCGAATCGAATCGAATCGAATCGAATCGAATCGAATCGAATCGAATCGACTCGAATCGAATCGGATCAGATCGGATCGAATCGGATCGGATCGAATCGAATCGAATCGAATCGAATCGAATCGGATCGAATCGGATCGATTCGAATCGGATCGAATCGAATCGAATCGGATCGGATCGAATCGGATCGGATCGGATCGGAATCGAATCGGATCGAATCGAATCGGATCGAATCGAATCGAATCGGATCGGATCGAATCGGATCGGATCGAATCGGATCGGATCGGATCGGATCGGAATCGAATCGAATCGGATCGAATCGGATCGAATCGGATCGAATCGAATCGGATCGAATCGAATCGGATCGAATCGAATCGAATCGGATCGAATCGAATCGAATCGAATCGAATCGAATCGAATCGAATCGGATCGGATCGAATCGGATCGGATCGGAATCGAATCGAATCGGATCGAATCGGATCGAATCGGATCGAATCGAATCGGATCGAATCGGATCGAATCGGATCGAATCGAAATGGATCGGATCGAATCGGATCAAATCGGATCGAATCGAATCGGATCGGATCGAATCGGATCGAATCGGATCGAATCGGATCGAATCGAATCGGATCGAATCGGATCGAATCGAATCGGATCGAATCGAATCGGATCGAATCGAATCGAATCGAATCGAATCGAATCGAATCGAATCGAATCAAATCGAATCGGATCGGATCGAATCGGATCGAATCGAATCGGATCGAATCGAATTGAATCGAATCGAATCGAATCAAATCGAATCGGATCGGATCGAATCGGATCGAATCGGATCGAATCGGATCGAATCGAATCGGATCGAATCGAATCGAATCGAATCGAATCGGAATCGAATCGAATCGGATCGAATCGGATCGAATCGAATCGGATCGGATCGAATCGGATCGGATCGAATCGGATCGAATCGAATCGGATCGGATCGGATCGAATCGGATCGGATCGAATCGGATCGAATCGGATCGAATCGGATCGAATCGAATCGGATCGGATCGAATCGGATCGAATCGGATCGAATCGAATCGGATCGAATCGAATCGAATCGAATCGAATCGGATCGGATCGAATCGGATCGGATCGAATCGAATCGAATCGAATCGGATCGGATCGGATCGGATCGAATCGAATCGGATCGAATCGAATCGAATCGGATCGGATCGGATCGGATCGGATCGAATCGAATCGGATCGGAATCGAATCGAATCGAATCGAATCGAATCGAATCGAATCGAATCGAATCGAATCGAATCGAATCGGATCGAATCGAATCTAATCGGATCGAATCGGATCGAATCGGATCGAATCGAATCGGATCGAATCGAATCGAATCGAATCGGATCGGATCGAATCGGATCGAATCGAATCGGATCGGAATCGAATCGAATCGAATCGAATCGAATCGAATCGGATCGAATCGAATAGGATCGAATCGGATCGAATCGGATCGAATCGAATCGAATCGAATCGGATCGGATCGAATCGGATCGAATCGAATCGGATCGGAATCGAATCGAATCGAATCGAATCGAATCGGATCGAATCGGATCGAATCGGATCGAATCGAATCGGATCGGATCGGATCAAATCGGATCGAATCGAATCGGATCGGAATCGAATCGTATCGAATCGAATCGAATCGAATCGAATCGAATCGAATCGAATCGAATCGAATCGAATCGAATCGAATCGAATCGAATCGAATCGAATCGAATCGAATCGAATCGAATCGAATCGAATCGAATCGAATCGAATCGGATCGAATCTGATCGAATCGGATCGAATCGAATCGAATCGGATCGAATCGAATCGGATCGAATCGAATCGAATCGAATCGAATCGAATCGAATCGAATCGAATCGAATCGAATCGAATCGAATCGAATCGAATCGGATCGGATCAAATCGAATCGGATCGGATCGAATCGAATCGAATCGAATCGAATCGAATCGAATCGAATCGAATCGAATCGAATCGAATCGAATCGAATCGAATCGAATCGAATCGAATCGAATCGGAATCGAATCGGATCGAATCGGATCGAATCGGATCGAATCGAATCGGATCGAATCGGATCGAATCGGATCGAATCGGATCGAATCAAATCGGATCGAATCGGATCGAATCGAATCGGATCGAATCGAATCGAATCGAATTGGATCGGATCGAATCGGATCGGATCGAATCGAATCGAATCGGATCGAATCGGATCGAATCGAATCGGATCGAATCGAATCGAATCGGATCGGATCGGATCGAATCGGATCGAATCGAATCGGATCGGAATCGAATCGGATCGAATCGAATCGGATCGAATCGAATCGAATCGAATCGAATCGGATCGAATCGGATCGAATCGAATCGGATCGAATCGAATCGAATCGAATCGAATCGAATCGGATCGGATCGAATCGGATCGGATTGGAATCGAATCGAATCGGATCGAATCGGATCGAATCGGATCGAATCGAGTCGGATCGAATCGGATCGAATCGGATCGAATCGAATCGGATCGAATCGAATCGAATCGAATCGAATCGAATCGAATCGAATCGAATCGAATCGAATCGGATCGGATCGAATCGGATCGGCTCGAATCGGATCGAATCGAATCGAATCGAATCGATTCGAATCGGATCGAATCGAATCGAATCGGATCGAATCGAATCGAATCGGATCGGATCGAA
>OX101808.2:44188052-44195552 GCA_944452925.2 Chrysolina oricalcia | reverse complement strand
ATCGAATCGGATCGAATCGAATCGAATCGGATCGGATCGAATCGGATCGGATCGGAATCGGATCGAATCGAATCGAATCGGATCGAATCGGATCGAATCGGATCGAATCGAATCGGATCGGATCGAATCGGATCGGATCGAATCGGATCGAATCGAATCGGATCGGATCGGATCGGATCGAATCGGATCGAATCGGATCGAATCGGATCGAATCGAATCGGATCGGAATCGAATCGAATCGGATCGAATCGGATCGAATCGGATCGAATCGAGTCGGATCGAATCGGATCGAATCGGATCGAATCGAATCGGATCGGATCGAATCGAATCGAATCGAATCGGATCGGATCGGATCGAATCGGATCGGATCGAATCGAATCGGATCGAATCGAATCGAATCGAATTTGATCGGATCGGATCGGATCGAATCGAATCGGATCGGAATCGAATCGAATCGAATCGAATCGAATCGAATCGAATCGAATCGAATCGAATCGAATCGAATCGAATCGAATCGAATCGAATCGAATCGAATCGAATCGAATCGAATCGAATCGAATCGAATCGAATCGAATCGAATCGAATCGAATCGAATCGAATCGAATCGAATCGAATCGAATCGAATCGAATCGAATCGAATCGAATCGGATCGAATTGAATCGAATCGGATCGAATCGGATCGAATCGAATCGAATCGAATCGAATCGAATCGGATCGAATCGAATCGAATCGGATCGAATCGGATCGAATCGGATCGAATCGAATCGAATCGGATCGAATCGGATCGAATCGGATCGAATCGGATCGAATCGGATCGATTCGAATCGGATCGAATCGAATCGAATCGGATCGGATCGAATCGAATCGGATCGAATCGAATCGAATCGGATCGGAATCGAATCGAATCGAATCGAATCGAATCGAATCGAATCGAATCGAATCGAATCGAATCGAATCGAATCGAATCGAATCGAATCGAATCGAATCGAATCGAATCGAATCGAATCGAATCGAATCGGATCGAATCGAATAGGATCGAATCGGATCGAATCGGATCGAATCGAATCGAATCGGATCGGATCGAATCGGATCGAATCGAATCGGATCGGAATCGAATCGAATCGAATCGAATCGAATCGAATCGAATCGAATCGGATCGAATCGAATCGAATAGGATCGAATCGAATCGAATCGAATCGAATCGAATCGAATCGAATAGGATCGAATCGAATCGAATCGAATCGAATCGAATCGAATCGAATCGAATCGAATCGAATCGAATCGGATCGAATCGAATAGGATCGAATCGGATCGAATCGGATCGAATCGAATCGAATCGGATCGGATCGAATCGGATCGAATCGAATCGGATCGGAATCGAATCGAATCGAATCGAATCGAATCGAATCGGATCGAATCGAATCGGATCGGATCGAATCGAATCGGATCGGATCGAATCGGATCGGATCGAATCGAATCGAATCGAATCGAATCGATTCGAATCGAATCGAATCGAATCGAATCGAATCGGATCGAATCGGATCGGATCGAATCGAATCGGATCGGATCGAATCGAATCGGATCGGATCGAATCGAATCGAATCGGATTGAATCGGATCGAATCGAATCGGATCGAATCGAATCGAATCGGATCGGATCGAATCGGATCGAATCGAATCGAATCGGATCGGATCGAATCGAATCGGATCGATTCGGATCGAATCGGATCGAATCGAATCGAATCGGATCGGATCGAATCGGATCGAATCGAATCGGATCGAATCGGATCGGAACGAATCGAATCGGATCGAATCGAATCGAATCGAATCGAATCGAATCGGATCGGATCGAATCGGATCGGATCGAATCGAATCGAATCGGATCGATTCGGATCGAATCGGATCGAATCGAATCGGATCGAATCGGATCGAATCGGATCGAATCGAATCAGATCGAATCGAATCGAATCGAATCGGATCGGATCGAATCGGATCGGATCGAATCGAATTGAATCGGATCGAATCGGATCGAATCGGATCGAATCGAATCGAATCGGATCGGATCGAATCGGATCGAATCGAATCGAATCGAATCGAATCGAATCGAATCGAATCGAATCGGATCGAATCGGATCGAATCGAATCGAATCGAATCGAATCGGATCGGATCGAATCGGATCGGATCGAATCGAATTGAATCGGATCGAATCGGATCGGATCGAATCGGATCGAATCGAATCGAATCGGATCGAATCGAATCGAATCGGATCGGATCGAATCGGATCGGATCGGAATCGAATCGAATCGGATCGAATCGGATCGAATCGGATCGAATCGAATCGGATCGAATCGGATCGAATCGGATCGAATCGAATCAGATCGAATCGAATCGAATCGAATCGGATCGGATCGAATCGGATCGGATCGAATCGAATTGAATCGGATCGAATCGGATCGAATCGGATCGAATCGAATCGAATCGGATCGGATCGAATCGGATCGAATCGAATCGAATCGAATCGAATCGAATCGAATCGAATCGAATCGAATCGAATCGAATCGAATCGAATCGAATCGAATCGAATCGAATCGAATCGAATCGAATCGAATCGAATCGAATCGGATCGAATCGGATCGAATCGAATCGAATCGAATCGAATCGGATCGGATCGAATCGGATCGGATCGAATCGAATCGAATCGAATCGAATCGGATCGGATCGAATCGGATCGAATCGGATCGAATCGAATCAGATCGAATCGAATCGAATCGAATCGAATCGAATCGGATCGGATGGAATCGGATCGGATCGAATCGAATTGAATCGGATCGAATCGGATCGAATCGAATCGAATCGAATCGGATCGGATCGGATCGAATCGGATCGGATCGAATCGAATCGAATCGAATCGATTCGAATCGAATCGAATCGAATCGAATCGAATCGAATCGGATCGAATCGGATCGGATCGAATCGAATCGGATCGGATCGAATCCAATCGGATCGGATCGAATCGAATCGAATCGAATCGAATCGAATCGGATGGAATCGGATCGAATCGAATCGGATCGAATCGAATCGAATCGGATCGGATCGAATCGGATCGAATCGAATCGAATCGGATCGGATCGAATCGAATCGGATCGATTCGGATCGAATCGAATCGGATCGAATCGAATCGAATCGAATCGGATCGGATCGAATCGGATCGAATCGAATCGGATCGAATCGGATCGGATCGAATCGAATCGGATCGAATCGAATCGAATCGAATCGAATCGGATCGGATCGAATCGGATCGGATCGAATCGAATCGGATCGATTCGGATCGAATCGAATCGGATCGAATCGAATCGAATCGGATCGGATCGGATCGAATCGGATCGGATCGGATCGGATCGGAATCGAGTCGGATCGAATCGGATCGAATCGGATCGAATCGGATCGGATCGAATCGGATCGAATCGGATCGAATCGAATCGAATCGGATCGGATCGAATCGGATCGAATCGAATCGGATCGGAATCGAATCGAATCGAATCGAATCGAATCGAATCGAATCGAATCGAATCGAATCGAATCGGATCGAATCGAATCGGATCGGATCGAATCGGATCGAATCGAATCGGATCGGAATCGAATCGAATCGGATCGAATCGAATCGAATCGAATCGAATCGAATCGGATCGGATCGAATAGAATCGAATCGAATCGAATCGAATCGAATCGAATCGAATCAAATCGAATCGAATCGAATCGAATCGAATCGGATCGAATCGGATCGAATCGGATCGAATCGGATCGAATCGAATCGGATCGAATCGGATCGAATCGGATCGAATCGAATCAGATCGAATCGAATCGAATCGAATCGAATCGGATCGGATCGGATCGAATCGGATCGGATCGAATCGAATTGAATCGGATCGAATCGGATCGAATCGAATCGAATCGAATCGAATCGAATCGAATCGGATCGGATCGATTCGAATCGGATCGGATCGAATCGAATCGAATCGAATCGAATCGAATCGAATCGAATCGAATCGAGTCGAATCGAATCGAATCGAATCGAATCGAATCGAATCGAATCGGAATCGAATCGGATCGAATCGGATCGAATCGGATCGAATCGAATCGGATCGAATCGGATCGAATCGGATCGAATCGGATCGAATCAAATCGGATCGAATCGGATCGAATCGAATCGGATCGAATCGAATCGAATCGAATTGGATCGGATCGAATCGGATCGGATCGAATCGAATCGAATCGGATCGAATCGGATCGAATCGAATCGGATCGAATCGAATCGAATCGGATCGGATCGGATCGAATCGGATCGAATCGAATCGGATCGAATCGGATCGAATCGGATCGAATCGAATCAGATCGAATCGAATCGAATCGAATCGAATCGGATCGGATCGGATCGAATCGGATCGGATCGAATCGAATTGAATCGGATCGAATCGGATCGAATCGAATCGAATCGAATCGAATCGAATCGAATCGAATCGAATCGGATCGGATCGATTCGAATCGGATCGGATCGAATCGAATCGAATCGAATCGAATCGAATCGAATCGAATCGAATCGAATCGAATCGAATCGAATCGAATCGAATCGGATCGAATCGGATCGAATCGAATCGAATCGAATCGAATCGGGTCGGATCGAATCGGATCGGATCGAATCGAATTGAATCGGATCGAATCGGATCGAATCGGATCGAATCGAATCGAATCGGATCGGATCGAATCGGATCGAATCGAATCGAATCGGATCGAATCGAATCGAATCGAATCGAATCGGATCGGATCGAATCGGATCGGATCGGATCGGAATCGAATCGAATCGGATCGAATCGGATCGAATCGGATCGAATCGAATCGGATCGAATCGGATCGAATCGGATCGAATCGAATCAGATCGAATCGAATCGAATCGAATCGAATCGGATCGGATCGGATCGAATCGGATCGGATCGAATCGAATTGAATCGGATCGAATCGGATCGAATCGAATCGAATCGAATCGAATCGAATCGAATCGAATCGAATCGGATCGGATCGATTCGAATCGGATCGGATCGAATCGAATCGAATCGAATCGAATCGAATCGAATCGAATCGAATCGAATCGAATCGAATCGAATCGAATCGAATCGAATCGAATCGAATCGAATCGGAATCGAATCGGATCGAATCGAATCGGATCGGAATCGAATCGAATCGAATCGAATCGAATCGAATCGAATCGAATCGAATCGAATCGGATCGAATCGAATCGGATCGGATCGAATCGGATCGAATCGAATCGGATCGGAATCGAATCGAATCGGATCGAATCGAATCGAATCGAATCGAATCGAATCGGATCGGATCGAATAGAATCGAATCGAATCGAATCGAATCGAATCGAATCGAATCGAATCGAATCGAATCGAATCGAATCGAATCGAATCGAATCGAATCGAATCGAATCGAATCGAATCGGATCGAATCGGATCGAATCGGATCGAATCGAATCGGATCGAATCGGATCGAATCGGATCGAATCGAATCAGATCGAATCGAATCGAATCGAATCGAATCGGATCGGATCGGATCGAATCGGATCGGATCGAATCGAATTGAATCGGATCGAATCGGATCGAATCGAATCGAATCGAATCGAATCGAATCGAATCGAATCGAATCGGATCGGATCGATTCGAATCGGATCGGATCGAATCGAATCGAATCGAATCGAATCGAATCGAATCGAATCGAATCGAATCGAATCGAATCGAATCGAATCGAATCGAATCGAATCGAATCGAATCGGAATCGAATCGGATCGAATCGGATCGAATCGGATCGAATCGAATCGGATCGAATCGGATCGAATCGGATCGAATCGGATCGAATAAAATCGGATCGAATCGGATCGAATCGAATCGGATCGAATCGAATCGAATCGAATTGGATCGGATCGAATCGGATCGGATCGAATCGAATCGAATCGGATCGAATCGGATCGAATCGAATCGGATCGAATCGAATCGAATCGGATTGGATCGGATCGAATCGGATCGAATCGAATCGGATCGAATCGGATCGAATCGGATCGAATCGGATCGAATCAAATCGGATCGAATCGGATCGAATCGAATCGGATCGAATCGAATCGAATCGAATTGGATCGGATCGAATCGGATCGGATCGAATCGAATCGAATCGGATCGAATCGGATCGAATCGAATCGGATCGGATCGAATCGAATCGAATCGGATCGGATCGGATCGAATCGGATCGAATCGAATCGGATCGAATCGGATCGAATCGGATCGAATCGAATCAGATCGAATCGAATCGAATCGAATCGAATCGGATCGGATCGGATCGAATCGGATCGGATCGAATCGAATTGAATCGGATCGAATCGGATCGAATCGAATCGAATCGAATCGAATCGAATCGAATCGGATCGGATCGATTCGAATCGGATCGGATCGAATCGAATCGAATCGAATCGAATCGAATCGAATCGAATCGAATCGAATCGAATCGAATCGAATCGAATCGAATCGAATCGGATCGAATCGGATCGAATCGAATCGAATCGAATCGAATCGGGTCGGATCGAATCGGATCGGATCGAATCGAATTGAATCGGATCGAATCGGATCGAATCGGATCGAATCGAATCGAATCGGATCGGATCGAATCGGATCGAATCGAATCGAATCGGATCGAATCGAATCGAATCGAATCGGATCGGATCGAATCGGATCGGATCGGATCGGAATCGAATCGAATCGGATCGAATCGGATCGAATCGGATCGAATCGAATCGGATCGAATCGGATCGAATCGGATCGAATCGAATCAGATCGAATCGAATCGAATTGAATCGAATCGGATCGGATCGGATCGAATCGGATCGGATCGAATCGAATTGAATCGGATCGAATCGGATCGAATCGAATCGAATCGAATCGAATCGAATCGAATCGAATCGAATCGGATCGGATCGATTCGAATCGGATCGGATCGAATCGAATCGAATCGAATCGAATCGAATCGAATCGAATCGAATCGAATCGAATCGAATCGAATCGAATCGAATCGAATCGAATCGAATCGAATCGAATCGGAATCGAATCGGATCGAATCGAATCGGATCGGAATCGAATCGAATCGAATCGAATCGAATCGAATCGAATCGAATCGGATCGAATCGAATCGGATCGGATCGAATCGGATCGAATCGAATCGAATCGAGTCGAATCGAATCGAATCGAATCGAATCGAATCGAATCGAATCGAATCGAATCGAATCGAATCGAAGCGAATCGAATCGAATCGGAATCGAATCGGATCGAATCGGATCGAATCGGATCGAATCGAATCGGATCGAATCGGATCGAATCGGATCGAATCGGATCGAATCAAATCGGATCGAATCGGATCGAATCGAATCGGATCGAATCGAATCGAATCGAATTGGATCGG
>OX101808.2:44180552-44183052 GCA_944452925.2 Chrysolina oricalcia | reverse complement strand
ATCGAATCGAATCGGATCGAATCGAATCGAATCGGATCGAATCGGATCGAATCGGATCGAATCGAATCGAATCGGATCGAATCGGATCGAATCGGATCGATTCGAATCGGATCGAATCGAATCGAATCGGATCGGATCGAATCGAATCGGATCGAATCGAATCGAATCGGATCGGAATCGAATCGAATCGAATCGAATCGAATCGAATCGAATCGAATCGAATCGAATCGAATCGAATCGAATCGAATCGAATCGAATCGAATCGAATCGAATCGAATCGAATCGAATCGAATCGGATCGAATCGAATAGGATCGAATCGGATCGAATCGGATCGAATCGAATCGGATCGGATCGAATCGGATCGAATCGAATCGGATCGGAATCGAATCGAATCGAATCGAATCGAATCGGATCGAA
The DNA here is from genome assembly GCA_944452925.2 of Chrysolina oricalcia. NCBI lineage: Eukaryota > Metazoa > Arthropoda > Insecta > Coleoptera > Chrysomelidae > Chrysolina > Chrysolina oricalcia. The sequence goes on along the minus strand of OX101808.2, from coordinate 44,182,634 downwards.
TCGGATCGGATCGAATCGGATCGAATCGAATCGAATCGGATCGGATCGGAATCGGATCGGATCGGAATCGAATCGAATCGAATCGAATCGAATCGAATCGAATCGAATCGAATCGAATCGAATCGAATCGAATCGAATCGAATCGAATCGAATCGAATCGAATCGAATCGAATTGGATCGAATCGAATCGAATCGGATCGAATCGGATCGAATCGGATCGAATCGAATCGGATCGAATCGGATCGAATCGAATCGGATCGAATCGAATCGAATCGAATTGGATCGGATCGAATCGGATCGAATCGAATCGAATCGGATCGAATCGGATCGAATCGAATCGGATCGAATCGAATCGAATCGAATCGGATCGGATCGGATCGAATCGGATCGAATCGAATCGGATCGGAATCGAATCGGATCGAATCGAATCGGATCGAATCGAATCGGATCGAATCGGATCGAATCGAATCGGATCGAATCGAATCGAATCGAATCGGATCGGATCGAATCGGATCGGATCGAATCGAATCGAATCGGATCGAATCGAATCGAATCGAATCGAATCGAATCGAATCGAATCGAATCGGATCGAATCGGATCGAATCGAATCGAATCGGATCGAATCGAATCGAATCGAATCGGATCGAATCGGATCGGATCGAATCGGATCGAATCGAATCGAATCGGATCGGATCGGAATCGAATCGAATCGAATCGAATCGGATCGAATCGAATCGAATCGGATCGAATCGAATCGAATCGAATCGGATCGAATCGAATCGAATCGAATCGAATCGAATCGAATCGAATCGAATCGAATCGAATCGAATCGAATCGAATCGAATCGAATCGAATCGAATCGAATCGGATCGAATCGGATCGAATCGAATCGGATCGAATCGGATCGAATCGAATCGGATCGAATCGAATCGAATCGAATTGGATCGGATCGAATCGGATCGAATCGAATCGAATCGGATCGAATTGGATCGAATCGAATCGGATCGAATCGAATCGAATCGAATCGAATCGGATCGGATCGAATCGGATCGAATCGAATCGGATCGGAATCGAATCGGATCGAATCGAATCGGATCGAATCGAATCGGATCGAATCGGATCGAATCGAATCGGATCGAATCGAATCGAATCGAATCGGATCGGATCGAATCGGATCGGATCGGAATCGAATCGAATCGGATCGAATCGGATCGAATCGGATCGAATCGAGTCGGATCGAATCGGATCGAATCGGATCGAATCGAATCGGATCGAATCGAATCGAATCGAATCGAATCGAATCGGATCGGATCGAATCGGATCGAATCGGATCGAATCGAATCGGATCGAATCGAATTGAATCGAATCGAATCGAATCGAATCGAATCGAATCGGATCGAATCGAATCGAATCGGATTGGATCGGATCGAATCGAATCAATCGAATCGAATCGAATCGAATCGAATCGAATCGAATCGAATCGAATCGGATCGAATCGAATAGGATCGAATCGGATCGAATCGGATCGAATCGAATCGAATCGGATCGGATCGAATCGGATCGGATCGAATCGAATCGGATCGGAATCGGATCGAATCGAATCGAATCGGATCGAATCGGATCGAATCGGATCGAATCGAATCGGATCGGATCGAATCGGATCGGATCGAATCGGATCGAATCGAATCGGATCGGATCGGATCGGATCGAATCGGATCGAATCGGATCGAATCGAATCGGATCGAATCGGATCGAATCGGATCGAATCGAATCGGATCAAATCGAATCGAATCGAATCGGATCGGATCGAATCGGATCGGATCGAATCGAATCGAATCGAATCGGATCGGATCGGATCGAATCGGATCGGATCGAATCGAATCGGATCGAATCGAATCGAATCGAATTTGATCGGATCGGATCGGATCGAATCGAATCGGATCGGAATCGAATCGAATCGAATCGAATCGAATCGAATCGAATCGAATCGAATCGAATCGAATCGAATCGAATCGAATCGAATCGAATCGAATCGAATCGAATCGAATCGAATCGAATCGAATCGAATCGAATCGAATCGAA
>OX101808.2:44095552-44175552 GCA_944452925.2 Chrysolina oricalcia | reverse complement strand
AATCGAATCGAATCGAATCGAATCGAATCGAATCGAATCGAATCGAATCGAATCAAATCGAATCGAATCGGATCGAATCGGATCGAATCGAATCGGATCGAATCGAATCGAATCGAATCGGATCGGATCGAATCGGATCGAATCGAATCGGATCGGAATCGAATCGAATCGAATCGAATCGAATCGGATCGAATCGAATAGGATCGAATCGGATCGAATCGGATCGAATCGGATCGAATCGAATCGGATCGAATCGGATCGAATCGGATCGAATCGAATCGGATCGAATCGAATCGAATCGAATCGTATCGAATCGGATCGGATTGAATCGGATCGAATCGGATCGAATCGAATCGAATCGGATCGGATCGAATCGAATCGGATCGATTCGGATCGAATCGAATCGAATCGGATCGAATCGAATCGAATCGGATCGGATCGAATCGGATCGAATCGAATCGGATCGAATCGGATCGGATCGAATCGAATCGGATCGAATCGAATCGAATCGAATCGAATCGGATCGGATCGGATCGAATCGGATCGGATCGAATCGGATCGAATCGAATCGGATCGAATCGGATCGGATCGAATCGAATCGGATCGAATCGAATCGAATCGAATCGAATCGGATCGGATCGAATCGGATCGGATCGAATCGAATCGGATCGATTCGGATCGAATCGAATCGGATCGAATCGAATCGAATCGAATCGAATCGGATCGAATCGAATAGGATCGAATCGGATCGAATCGGATCGAATCGGATCGAATCGAATCGGATCGAATCGGATCGAATCGGATCGAATCGAATCGAATCGGATCGAATCGAATCGAATCGAATCGAATCGTATCGAATCGGATCGGATTGAATCGGATCGAATCGGATCGAATCGAATCGGATCGGATCGAATCGAATCGGATCGGATCGGAATCGAGTCGGATCGAATCGGATCGAATCGGATCGAATCGGATCGGATCGGATCGGATCGGATCGAATCGGATCGAATCGAATCGGATCGGATCGAATCGGATCGAATCGAATCGGATCGGAATCGAATCGAATCGAATCGGATCGAATCGAATCGAATCGGATCGGATCGAATAGAATCGAATCGAATCGAATCGGATCGGATCGAATCGGATCGGATCGAATCGAATTGAATCGGATCGAATCGGATCGAATCGGATCGAATCGAATCGAATCGGATCGGATCGAATCGGATCGAATCGAATCGAATCGAATCGAATCGAATCGAATCGAATCGAATCGAATCGAATCGAATCGAATCGAATCGAATCGAATCGAATCGAATCGAATCGAATCGAATCGAATCGAATCGAATCGAATCGAATCGAATCGAATCGAATCGAATCGAATCGAATCGAATCGAATCGAATCGGATCGAATCGGATCGAATCGAATCGAATCGAATCGAATCGGATCGGATCGAATCGGATCGGATCGAATCGAATCGAATCGAATCGAATCGTATCGGATCGAATCGGATCGGATCGAATCGGATCGAATCGGATCGAATCGAATCAGATCGAATCGAATCGAATCGAATCGGATCGAATCGAATCGAATCGAATCGAATCGGATCGAATCGGATCGGATCGAATCGGATCGAATCGGATCGAATCGAATCAGATCGAATCGAATCGAATCGAATCGAATCGAATCGAATCGAATCGAATCGAATCGAATCGAATCGAATCGGATCGAATCGAATAGGATCGAATCGGATCGAATCGGATCGAATCGGATCGAATCGAATCGGATCGAATCGGATCGAATCGGATCGAATCGAATCGAATCGGATCGAATCGAATCGAATCGAATCGAATCGTATCGAATCGGATCGGATTGAATCGGATCGAATCGGATCGAATCGAATCGAATCGGATCGAATCGAATCGAATCGAATCGAATCGGATCGGATCGAATCGGATCGGATCGAATCGAATCGAATCGAATCGAATCGAATCGAATCGAATCGAATCGAATCGAATCGAATCGAATCGAATCGAATCGAATCGAATCGAATCGAATCGAATCGAATCGAATCGAATCGAATCGAATCGAATCGGATCGAATCGGATCGAATCGAATCGAATCGAATCGAATCGAATCGGATCGGATCGAATCGGATCGGATCGAATCGAATCGAATCGAATCGAATCGGATCGAATCGGATCGGATCGAATCGGATCGAATCGGATCGAATCGAATCAGATCGAATCGAATCGAATCGAATCGGATCGAATCGAATCGAATCGAATCGAATCGGATCGAATCGGATCGGATCGAATCGGATCGAATCGGATCGAATCGAATCAGATCGAATCGAATCGAATCGAATCGAATCGAATCGAATCGAATCGAATCGAATCGAATCGGATCGAATCGGATCGAATCGAATCGAATCGGATCGAATCGGATCGGATCGAATCGGATCGAATCGGATCGAATCGAATCAGATCGAATCGAATCGAATCGAATCGAATCGAATCGGATCGGATCGAATCGGATCGGATCGGATCGAATCGAATTGAATCGGATCGAATCGGATCGAATCGAATCGAATCGAATCGGATCGGATCGAATCGGATCGGATCGAATCGAATCGAATCGAATCGAATCGAATCGAATCGAATCGAATCGAATCGAATCGAATCGAATCGAATCGAATCGAATCGAATCGAATCGAATCGAATCGAATCGAATCGAATCGAATCGAATCGAATCGAATCGAATCGAATCGAATCGAATCGGATCGAATCGGATCGAATCGAATCAGATCGAATCGGATCGAATCGGATCGAATCGGATCGAATCGGATCGAATCGGATCGAATCGAATCGAATCGAATCGAATCGAATCGAATCGGATCGAATCGAATCGAATCGGATCGAATCGGATCGAATCGGATCGAATCGAATCGAATCGAATCGGATCGAATCGGATCGAATCGGATCGAATCGAATCGGATCGAATCGAATCGAATCGGATCGGATCGAATCGGATCGAATCGAATCGGATCGGAATCGAATCGAATCGAATCGAATCGAATCGAATCGAATCGAATCGAATCGAATCGAATCAAATCGAATCGAATCGGATCGAATCGGATCGAATCGAATCGGATCGAATCGAATCGAATCGAATCGGATCGGATCGAATCGGATCGAATCGAATCGGATCGGAATCGAATCGAATCGAATCGAATCGAATCGAATCGGATCGAATCGAATAGGATCGAATCGGATCGAATCGGATCGAATCGGATCGAATCGAATCGGATCGAATCGGATCGAAACGGATCGAATCGAATCGAATCGGATCGAATCGAATCGAATCGAATCGAATCGAATCGAATCGTATCGAATCGGATCGGATTGAATCGGATCGAATCGGATCGAATCGAATCGAATCGGATCGGATCGGATCGAATCGAATCGAATCGAATCGAATCGAATCGAATCGGAATCGAATCGAATCGGATCGAATCGGATCGAATCGAATCGGATCGAATCGAATAGGATCGAATCGGATCGAATCGGATCGAATCGGATCGAATCGAATCGGATCGAATCGGATCGAATCGGATCGAATCGAATCGAATCGGATCGAATCGAATCGAATCGAATCGAATCGAATCGTATCGAATCGGATCGGATTGAATCGGATCGGATCGGATCGAATCGGATCGAATCGGATCGAATCGAATCGGATCGAATCGGATCGAATCGGATCGAATCGAATCGGATCAAATCGAATCGAATCGAATCGGATCGGATCGAATCGGATCGGATCGAATCGAATCGAATCGAATCGAATCGGATCGGATCGGATCGAATCGGATCGGATCGAATCGAATCGGATCGAATCGAATCGAATCGAATCGGATCGGATCGGATCGGATCGAATCGAATCGGATCGGAATCGAATCGAATCGAATCGAATCGAATCGAATCGAATCGAATCGAATCGAATCGAATCGAATCGAATCGAATCGAATCGAATCGGATCGAATCGAATCGGATCGGATCGAATCGGATCGGATCGAATCGAATCGGATCGATTCGGATCGAATCGGATCGAATCGAATCGGATCGAATCGGATCGAATCGGATCGAATCGAATCAGATCGAATCGAATCGAATCGAATCGGATCGGATCGAATCGGATCGGATCGAATCGAATTGAATCGGATCGAATCGGATCGAATCGGATCGAATCGAATCGAATCGGATCGGATCGAATCGGATCGAATCGAATCGAATCGAATCGAATCGAATCGAATCGAATCGAATCGAATCGAATCGAATCGAATCGAATCGGATCGAATCGGATCGAATCGAATCGAATCGAATCGAATCGGATCGGATCGAATCGGATCGGATCGAATCGAATTGAATCGGATCGAATCGGATCGAATCGGATCGAATCGAATCGAATCGGATCGGATCGAATCGGATCGAATCGAATCGAATCGAATCGAATCGGATCGAATCGAATCGAATCGAATCGGATCGGATCGAATCGGATCGGATCGGAATCGAATCGAATCGGATCGAATCGGATCGAATCGGATCGAATCGGATCGAATCGAATCAGATCGAATCGAATTGAATCGAATCGAATCGGATCGGATCGAATCGGATCGGATCGAATCGAATTGAATCGGATCGAATCGGATCGAATCGGATCGAATCGAATCGAATCGGATCGGATCGAATCGGATCGAATCGAATCGAATCGAATCGAATCGAATCGAATCGAATCGAATCGAATCGAATCGAATCGAATCGAATCGAATCGGATCGAATCGGATCGAATCGAATCGAATCGAATCGAATCGGATCGGATCGAATCGGATCGGATCGAATCGAATCGAATCGAATCGAATCGGATCGGATCGAATCGGATCGAATCGGATCGAATCGAATCGGATCGAATCGAATCGAATCGAATCGAATCGAATCGAATCGAATCGAATCGAATCGAATCGAATCGAATCGGATCGGATGGAATCGGATCGGATCGAATCGAATTGAATCGGATCGAATCGGATCGAATCGAATCGAATCAGATCGGATCGAATCGGATCGGATCGGATCGAATCGAATCGAATCGAATCGATTCGAATCGAATCGAATCGAATCGAATCGAATCGAATCGAATCGGATCGAATCGGATCGGATCGAATCGAATCGGATCGGATCGAATCGAATCGAATCGGATCGGATCGAATCGAATCGAATCGAATCGAATCGGATCGAATCGGATCGAATCGAATCGGATCAAATCGAATCGAATCGGATCGGATCGAATCGGATCGAATCGAATCGAATCGGATCGGATCGAATCGAATCGGATCGATTCGGATCGAATCGAATCGGATCGAATCGAATCGGATCGAATCGAATCGGATCGGATCGAATCGAATCGGATCGGATCGAATCGAATCGAATCGGATCGAATCGGATCGAATCGAATCGGATCAAATCGAATCGAATCGGATCGGATCGAATCGGATCGAATCGGATCGAATCGGATCGGATCGAATCGAATCGGATCGAATCGAATCGAATCGAATCGAATCGGATCGGATCGAATCGGATCGGATCGAATCGAATCGGATCGATTCGGATCGAATCGAATCGGATCGAATCAAATCGAATCGGATCGGATCGGATCGAATCGGATCGGATCGGATCGAATCGAATCGAATCGAATCGATTCGAATCGAATCGAATCGAATCGAATCGAATCGAATCGAATCGGATCGAATCGGATCGGATCGAATCGAATCGGATCGGATCGAATCGAATCGAATCGGATCGGATCGAATCGAATCGAATCGAATCGAATCGGATCGAATCGGATCGAATCGAATCGGATCAAATCGAATCGAATCGGATCGGATCGAATCGGATCGAATCGGATCGAATCGAATCGAATCGGATCGGATCGAATCGGATCGAATCGAATCGGATCGGAATCGAATCGAATCGAATCGAATCGAATCGAATCGGATCGAATCGAATCGAATCGGATCGGATCGAATCGGATCGAATCGAATCGGATCGGAATCGAATCGAATCGGATCGAATCGAATCGAATCGAATCGGATCGGATCGAATAGAATCGAATCGAATCGAATCGAATCGAATCGAATCGAATCGAATCGAATCGAATCGAATCGAATCGGATCGAATCGGATCGAATCGGATCGAATCGAATCAGATCGAATCGAATCGAATCGAATCGAATCGGATCGGATCGAATCGGATCGGATCGAATCGAATTGAATCGGATCGAATCGGATCGAATCGGATCGAATCGAATCGAATCGGATCGGATCGAATCGGATCGAATCGAATCGAATCGGATCGAATCGGATCGGATCGAATCGGATCGAATCGGATCGAATCGAATCAGATCGAATCGAATCGAATCGAATCGAATCGGATCGATTCGGATCGAATCGAATCGGATCGAATCGAATCGAATCGGATCGGATCGGATCGAATCGGATCGGATCGGAATCGAGTCGGATCGAATCGGATCGAATCGGATCGGATCGAATCGAATCGAATCGAATCGGATCGAATCGGATCGGATCGAGTCGGATCGAATCGGATCGAATCGAATCAGATCGAATCGAATCGAATCGAATCGAATCGAATCGAATCGGATCGGATCGAGTCGGATCGGATCGGATCGGATCGAATCGAATTGAATCGCATCGAATCGGATCGAATCGAATCGAATCGAATCGGATCGGATCGAATCGGATCGGATCGAATCGAATCGAATCGAATCGAATCGAATCGAATCGAATCGAATCGAATCGAATCGAATCGAATCGAATCGAATCGAATCGAATCGAATCGAATCGAATCGAATCGAATCGAATCGAATCGAATCGAATCGAATCGAATCGAATCGAATCGAATCGAATCGAATCGAATCGAATCGAATCGAATCGGATCGAATCGGATCGGATCGAATCGAATCGGATCGGATCGAATCGAATCGGATCGGATCGAATCGAATCGAATCGAATCGAATCGAATCGGATCGAATCGGATCGAATCGAATCGGATCGAATCGAATCGAATCGGATCGGATCGAATCGGATCGAATCGAATCGAATCGGATCGGATCGAATCGAATCGGATCGATTCGGATCGAATCAAATCGGATCGAATCGAATCGAATCGGATCGGATCGAATCGGATCGAATCGAATCGGATCGAATCGGATCGGATCGAATCGAATCGGATCGAATCGAATCGAATCGAATCGAATCGAATCGAATCGGATCGGATCAAATCGGATCGGATCGAATCGAATCGGATCGATTCGGATCGAATCGAATCGGATCGAATCGAATCGAATCGGATCGGATCGGATCGAATCGGATCGGATCGGAATCGAGTCGGATCGAATCGGATCGAATCGGATCGAATCGGATCGGATCGAATCGGATCGAATCGGATCGAATCGAATCGGATCGGATCGAATCGGATCGAATCGAATCGAATCGAATCGAATCGAATCGAATCGAATCGGATCGAATCGAATCGAATCGGATCGGATCGAATCGGATCGAATCGAATCGGATCGGAATAGAAACGAATCGGATCGAATCGGATCGAATCGAATCGGATCGGATCGAATCGGATCGAATCGAATCGAATCGAATCGGATCGAATCGAATCGGATCGAATCGAATCGAATCGGATCGGATCGGATCGGATCGAATCGGATCGGATCGAATCGAATCGGATCGGATCGAATCGAATCGGATCGGATCGAATCGAATCGGATCGAATCGGATCGAATCGAATCAGATCGAATCGAATCGAATCGAATCGAATCGAATCGAATCGAATCGAATCGAATCGAATCGAATCGAATCGAATCGAATCAAATCGAATCGAATCGAATCGAATCGAATCGAATCAGATCGAATCGAATCGAATCGAATCGAATCGGATCGGATCGAATCGGATCGAATCGAATTGAATCGGATCGAATCGGATCGAATCGAATCGAATCGAATCGGATCGAATCGAATTGAATCGGATCGAATCGGATCGAATCGAATCGAATCGAATCGGATCGGATCGGATCGAATCGGATCGGATCGAATCGGATCGGATCGAATCGGATCGGATCGAATCGAATCGGATCGGATCGAATCGAATCGGATCGAATCGGATCGAATCGAATCAGATCGAATCGAATCGAATCGAATCGAATCGAATCGAATCGAATCGAATCGAATCGAATCGAATCGAATCGAATCGAATCGAATCGAATCGAATCGAATCGAATCGAATCGAATCGAATCGAATCGAATCGAATCGAATCGAATCGAATCAGATCGAATCGAATCGAATCGAATCGAATCGGATCGGATCGAATCGGATCGAATCGAATTGAATCGGATCGAATCGGATCGAATCGAATCGAATCGAATCGGATCGAATCGAATTGAATCGGATCGAATCGGATCGAATCGAATCGAATCGAATCGGATCGGATCGGATCGAATCGGATCGGATCGAATCGGATCGGATCGAATCGGATCGTATCGAATCGGATCGGATCGAATCGAATCGAATCGAATCGAATCGAATCGAATCGAATCGAATCGAATCGAATCGAATCGAATCGAATCGAATCGGATCGGATCGAATCGGATCGGATCGAATCGAATTGAATCGGATCGGATCGAATCGAATTGAATCGGATCGAATCGGATCGAATCGAATCGAATCGAATCGGATCGGATCGGATCGAATCGGATCGGATCGAATCGAATCGAATCGAATCGAATCGAATCGGATCGAATCGGATCGGATCGAATCGAATCGAATCGGATCGAATCGGATCGGATCGAATCGGATCGAATCGGATCGAATCGAATCAGATCGAATCGAATCGAATCGAATCGAATCGAATCGAATCGAATCGGATCGGATCGAATCGGATCGGATCGAATCGAATCGAATCGAATCGAATCGAATCGAATCGGAATCGAATCGAATCGGATCGAATCGGATCGAATCGGATCGAATCGAATCGGATCGGATCGAATCGGATCGGATCGAATCGAATCGAATCGAATCGAATCGAATCGGATCGAATCGGATCGAATCGAATCGGATCGAATCGAATCGAATCGAATCGGATCGGATCGAATCGGATCGAATCGAATCGGATCGGAATCGAATCGAATCGAATCGAATCGAATCGAATGGAATAGGATCGAATCGGATCGAATCGGATCGAATCGAATCGAATCGGATCGGATCGAATCGGATCGAATCGAATCGGATCGGAATCGAATCGAATCGAATCGAATCGAATCGAATCGAATCGAATCGAATCGAATCGAATCGAATCGAATCGAATTGGATCGAATCGAATCGAATCGGATCGAATCGGATCGAATCGGATCGAATCGAATCGGATCGGATCGAATCGGATCGAATCGAATCGAATCGGATCGGAATCGAATCAAATCGAATCGAATCGAATCGAATCGAATCGAATCGAATCGAATCGAATCGAATCGAATCGAATCGAATCGAATCGAATCGAATCGAATCGAATCGAATCGAATCGAATCGAATCGAATCGAATCGAATCGAATCGAATCGAATCGAATCGAATCGAATCGAATCGAATCGAATCGAATCGAATCGAATCGAATCGAATCGAATCGAATCGAATCGAATCGAATCGAATCGAATCGAATCGAATCGAATCGAATCGAATCGAATCGAATCGGATCGAATCGAATCGGATCGAATCGAATCGAATCGAATCGAATCGAATCGAATCGAATCGAATCGAATCGAATCGAATCGAATCGAATCGAATCGAATCGAATCGAATCGAATCGGATCGAATAGGATCGATTCGAATAGGATCGAATCGAATCGAATCGAATCGGATCGGATCGAATCGGATCGAATCGAATCGGATCGGAATCGAATCGAATCGGATCGAATCGAATCGAATCGGATCGGATCGAATAGAATCGAATCGAATCGGATCGGATCGAATCGGATCGGATCGAATCGAATTGAATCGGATCGAATCGGATCGAATCGGATCGAATCGAATCGAATCGGATCGGATCGAATCGGATCGAATCGAATCGAATCGAATCGAATCGAATCGAATCGAATCGAATCGAATCGAATCGAATCGAATCGAATCGAATCGAATCGAATCGAATCGGATCGAATCGGATCGAATCGAATCGTATCGAATCGAATCGAATCGGATCGGATCGAATCGGATCGGATCGAATCGAATCGAATCGAATCGGATCGAATCAGATCGGATCGAATCGGATCGAATCGGATCGAATCGAATCAGATCGAATCGAATCGAATCGAATCGAATCGAATCGAATCGAATCGGATCGGATCGAATCGGATCGGATCGGATCGAATCGAATTGAATCGGATCGAATCGGATCGAATCGAATCGAATCGAATCGAATCGAATCGAATCGAATCGAATCGGATCGAATCGGATCGAATCGAATCAGATCGAATCGGATCGAATCGGATCGAATCGGATCGAATCGGATCGAATCGGATCGAATCGAATCGAATCGAATCGAATCGAATCGAATCGAATCGAATCGGATCGAATCGAATCGAATCGGATCGAATCGGATCGAATCGGATCGAATCGAATCGAATCGAATCGGATCGAATCGGATCGAATCGGATCGAATCGAATCGAATCGGATCGGATCGGATCGAATCGAATCGAATCGGATCGAATCGGATCGAATCGAATCGAATCGGATCGGAATCGAATCGAATCGGATCGAATCGAATCGAATCGAATCGAATCGAATCGAATCGAATCGAATCGAATCGAATCGAATCGAATCGGATCGAATCGGATCGAATCGAATCGAATCGGATCGAATCGGATCGAATCGGATCGAATCGAATCGAATCGAATCGGATCGAATCGGATCGAATCGGATCGAATCGAATCGAATCGGATCGAATCGGATCGGATCGAATCGAATTGAATCGGATCGAATCGGATCGAATCGAATCGAATCGAATCGGATCGGATCGAATCGGATCGGATCGAATCGAATCGAATCGAATCGAATCGAATCGAATCGGATCGAATCGGATCGGATCGAATCGAATCGAATCGGATCGAATCGGATCGGATCGAATCGGATCGAATCGGATCGAATCGAATCAGATCGAATCGAATCGAATCGAATCGAATCGAATCGAATCGAATCGGATCGGATCGAATCGGATCGAATCGAATTGAATCGGATCGAATCGGATCGAATCGAATCGAATCGAATCGGATCGGATCGAATCGGATCGTATCGAATCGGATCGGATCGAATCGAATCGAATCGAATCGAATCGAATCGAATCGAATCGAATCGAATCGAATCGAATCGGATCGGATCGAATCGGATCGGATCGAATCGAATTGAATCGGATCGAATCGGATCGAATCGAATCGAATCGAATCGGATCGGATCGAATCGGATCGGATCGAATCGAATCGAATCGAATCGAATCGAATCGGATCGAATCGGATCGGATCGAATCGAATCGAATCGGATCGAATCGGATCGGATCGAATCGGATCGAATCGGATCGAATCGAATCAGATCGAATCGAATCGAATCGAATCGAATCGAATCGAATCGAATCGGATCGGATCGAATCGGATCGAATCGAATTGAATCGGATCGAATCGGATCGAATCGAATCGAATCGAATCGGATCGGATCGGATCGAATCGAATCGGATCGGATCGAATCGGATCGGATCGAATCGGATCGAATCGGATCGGATCGTATCGAATCGGATCGGATCGAATCGAATCGAATCGAATCGAATCGAATCGAATCGAATCGAATCGAATCGAATCGAATCGAATCGAATCGGATCGGATCGAATCGGATCGGATCGAATCGAATTGAATCGGATCGAATCGGATCGAATCGAATCGAATCGAATCGGATCGGATCGAATCGGATCGGATCGAATCGAATCGAATCGAATCGGATCGAATCGGATCGGATCGAATCGGATCGAATCGGATCGAATCGGATCGAATCGGATCGAATCGAATCGGATCGAATCGAATCGAATCGAATCGAATCGGATCGGATCGAATCGAATCGAATCGGATCGAATCGGATCGGATCGAATTGGATCGAATCGGATCGAATCGGATCGAATCAAATCGGATCGAATCGGATCGAATCGGATCGAATCGGATCGAATCGGATCGAATCGGATCGGATCGAATCGGATCGAACCGGATCGAATCGGATCGAATCGAATCGGATCGAATCGGATCGAATCGGATCGAATCGAATCGGATCGAATCGAATCGAATCGAATCGGATCGGATCGAATCGGATCGGATCGAATCGGATCGAATCGAATCGAATCGGATCGGAATCGAATCGGATCGGATCGGATCGAATCGAATCGAATCGGATCGGATCGGAATCGAATCGAATCGAATCGGATCGAATCGAATCGGATCGGATCGGATCGAATCGGATCGAATCGAATCGGATCGGAATCGAATCGAATCGAATCGAATCGAATCGAATCGGATCGAATCGGATCGAATCGAATCGGATCGGATCGAATCGGATCGAATCGGATCGAATCGAATCGAATCGAATCGGAACGAATCGAATCGGATCGGATCGAATCGGATCGAATCGAATCGGATCGGATCGAATCGAATCGAATCGAATCGAATCGAATCGAATCGGATCGAATCGGATCGAATCGGATCGAATCGGATCGAATCGAATCGGATCGTATCGAATCGGATCGAATCGAATCGGATCGGATCGGATCGAATCGGATCGAATCGGATCGAATCGGATCGAATCGAATCGGATCGAATCGGATCGAATCGGATCGAATCGGATCGAATCGAATCGGATCGGATCGAATTGGATCGAATCGGATCGAATCGAATCGGATCGAATCGGATCGGATCGGATCGAATCGGATCGAATCGGATCGAATCGAATCGGATCGAATCGGATCGAATCGGATCGAATCGGATCGAATCGAATCGAATCGAATCGAATCGAATCGGATCGGATCGAATCGAATCGGATCGAATCGAATCGAATCGAATCGGATCGGATCGAATCGAATCGAATCGAATCGAATCGAATCGGAATCGGAATCGAATCGAATCGGATCGAATCGGATCGAATCGGATCGAATCGAATCGGATCGGATCGGATCGAATCGGATCGGATCGAATCGAATCGAATCGAATCGAATCGGATCGAATCGGATCGAATCGAATCGGATCGAATCGAATCGAATCGAATCGGATCGGATCGAATCGGATCGAATCGAATCGGATCGGAATCGAATCGAATCGAATCGAATCGAATGGAATAGGATCGAATCGGATCGAATCGGATCGAATCGAATCGAATCGGATCGGATCGAATCGGATCGAATCGAATCGAATCGGATCGGAATCGAATCGAATCGAATCGAATCGAATCGAATCGAATCGAATCGAATCGAATCGGATCGGATCGAATCGAATCGAATCGAATCGAATCGAATCGGAATCGAATCGAATCGGATCGAATCGGATCGAATCGGATCGAATCGAATCGAATCGGATCGGATCGAATCGGATCGGATCGAATCGAATCGAATCGAATCGAATCGGATCGAATCGGATCGAATCGAATCGGATCGAATCGAATCGAATCGAATCGGATCGGATCGAATCGGATCGAATCGAATCGGATCGGAATCGAATCGAATCGAATCGAATCGAATGGAATAGGATCGAATCGGATCGAATCGGATCGAATCGAATCGAATCGGATCGGATCGAATCGGATCGAATCGAATCGGATCGGAATCGAATCGAATCGAATCGAATCGAATCGAATCGAATCGAATCGAATCGAATCGAATCGAATCGAATCGAATTGGATCGAATCGAATCGAATCGGATCGAATCGGATCGAATCGGATCGAATCGAATCGGATCGGATCGAATCGGATCGAATCGAATCGAATCGGATCGGAATCGAATCAAATCGAATCGAATCGAATCGAATCGAATCGAATCGAATCGAATCGAATCGAATCGAATCGAATCGAATCGAATCGAATCGAATCGAATCGAATCGAATCGAATCGAATCGAATCGAATCGAATCGAATCGAATCGAATCGAATCGAATCGAATCGAATCGAATCGAATCGGATCGAATCGAATCGGATCGAATCGAATCGAATCGAATCGAATCGAATCGAATCGAATCGAATCGAATCGAATCGAATCGAATCGAATCGGATCGAATAGGATCGATTCGAATAGGATCGAATCGAATCGAATCGAATCGGATCGGATCGAATCGGATCGAATCGAATCGGATCGGAATCGAATCGAATCGGATCGAATCGAATCGAATCGGATCGGATCGAATAGAATCGAATCGAATCGGATCGGATCGAATCGGATCGGATCGAATCGAATTGAATCGGATCGAATCGGATCGAATCGGATCGAATCGAATCGAATCGGATCGGATCGAATCGGATCGAATCGAATCGAATCGAATCGAATCGAATCGAATCGAATCGAATCGAATCGAATCGAATCGAATCGAATCGAATCGGATCGAATCGGATCGAATCGAATCGAATCGAATCGAATCGGATCGGATCGAATCGGATCGGATCGAATCGAATCGAATCGAATCGGATCGAATCAGATCGGATCGAATCGGATCGAATCGGATCGAATCGAATCAGATCGAATCGAATCGAATCGAATCGAATCGAATCGAATCGGATCGGATCGAATCGGATCGGATCGGATCGAATCGAATTGAATCGGATCGAATCGGATCGAATCGAATCGAATCGAATCGGATCGGATCGGATCGAATCGGATCGGATCGAATCGAATCGAATCGAATCGAATCGAATCGAATCGAATCGAATCGAATCGAATCGAATCGAATCGAATCGAATCGAATCGGATCGAATCGGATCGAATCGAATCAGATCGAATCGGATCGAATCGGATCGAATCGGATCGAATCGGATCGAATCGGATCGAATCGAATCGAATCGAATCGAATCGAATCGAATCGAATCGAATCGAATCGAATCGAATCGAATCGGATCGAATCGAATCGAATCGGATCGGATCGGATCGAATCGAATCGAATCGGATCGAATCGGATCGAATCGAATCGAATCGAATCGGATCGAATCGAATCGAATCGAATCGAATCGAATCGAATCGAATCGAATCGAATCGAATCGAATCGAATCGAATCGAATCGAATCGAATCGAATCGAATCGGATCGAATCGGATCGAATCGAATCGAATCGAATCGAATCGGATCGGATCGAATCGGATCGGATCGAATCGAATCGAATCGAATCGGATCGAATCAGATCGGATCGAATCGGATCGAATCGGATCGAATCGAATCAGATCGAATCGAATCGAATCGAATCGAATCGAATCGGATCGGATCGAATCGGATCGGATCGGATCGAATCGAATTGAATCGGATCGAATCGGATCGAATCGAATCGAATCGAATCGGATCGGATCGAATCGGATCGGATCGAATCGAATCGAATCGAATCGAATCGAATCGAATCGAATCGAATCGAATCGAATCGAATCGAATCGAATCAGATCGGATCGAATCGGATCGAATCGGATCGAATCGAATCAGATCGAATCGAATCGAATCGAATCGAATTGAATCGGATCGGATCGAATCGGATCGGATCGGATCGAATCGAATTGAATCGGATCGAATCGGATCGAATCGAATCGAATCGAATCGGATCGGATCGAATCGGATCGGATCGAATCGAATCGAATCGAATCGAATCGAATCGAATCGAATCGAATCGAATCGAATCGAATCGAATCGAATCGAATCGAATCGAATCGAATCGGATCGAATCGGATCGAATCGAATCAGATCGAATCGGATCGAATCGGATCGAATCGGATCGAATCGGATCGAATCGGATCGAATCGAATCGAATCGAATCGAATCGAATCGAATCGAATCGAATCGAATCGAATCGGATCGAATCGGATCGAATCGAATCGAATCGGATCGGATCGGATCGAATCGAATCGAATCGGATCGAATCGGATCGAATCGAATCGAATCGAATCGGATCGGAATCGAATCGAATCGAATCGAATCGAATCGGATCGGATCGAATCGAATCGAATCGAATCGAATCGAATCGAATCGGAATCGAATCGGATCGAATCGGATCGAATCGGATCGAATCGAATCGGATCGAATCGGATCGAATCGGATCGAATCGAATCGAATCGAATCGGATCGGATCGGATCGGATCGAATCGGATCGGATCGAATCGAATCGAATCGAATCGAATCGGATCGAATCGAATCGGATCGAATCGGATCGAATCGGATCGAATCGGATCGAATCGAATCGAATCGAATCGGATCGGATCGAATCGGATCGGATCGAATCGAATCGAATCGAATCGGATCGGATCGGATCGAATCGGATCGGATCGAATCGAATCGGATCGAATCGAATCGAATCGAATCGGATCGGATCGGAATCGAATCGAATCGAATCGAATCGAATCGGATCGAATCGAATCGAATCGAATCGAATCGAATCGAATCGAATCGAATCGAATCGAATCGAATCGAAACGAATCGAATCGAATCGAATCGGATCGAATCGGATCGAATCGGATCGAATCGGATCGAATCGGATCGAATCGAATCGGATCGGAATCGAATCGAATCGGATCGGATCGAATCGAATCGGATCGGATCGGAATCGAGTCGGATCGAATCGGATCGAATCGGATCGAATCGGATCGGATCGGATCGGATCGAATCGGATCGAATCGAATCGAATCGGATCGGATCGAATCGGATCGAATCGAATCGGATCGGAATCGAATCGAATCGAATCGGATCGAATCGAATCGAATCGGATCGGATCGAATAGAATCGAATCGAATCGAATCGGATCGGATCGAATCGGATCGGATCGAATCGAATTGAATCGGATCGAATCGGATCGAATCGGATCGAATCGAATCGAATCGGATCGGATCGAATCGGATCGAATCGAATCGAATCGAATCGAATCGAATCGAATCGAATCGAATCGAATCGAATCGAATCGAATCGAATCGAATCGAATCGAATCGAATCGAATCGAATCGAATCGAATCGAATCGAATCGAATCGAATCGAATCGAATCGAATCGAATCGAATCGAATCGAATCGAATCGAATCGAATCGAATCGAATCGGATCGAATCGGATCGAATCGAATCGAATCGAATCGAATCGGATCGGATCGAATCGGATCGGATCGAATCGAATCGAATCGAATCGAATCGGATCGAATCGGATCGGATCGAATCGGATCGAATCGGATCGAATCGAATCAGATCGAATCGAATCGAATCGAATCGAATCGAATCGAATCGAATCGAATCGAATCGAATCGAATCGAATCGAATCGGATCGAATCGGATCGAATCGGATCGAATCGAATCGAATCGGATCGAATCGGATCGCATCGAATCGGATCGAATCGGATCGAATCGAATCAGATCGAATCGAATCGAATCGAATCGAATCGAATCGAATCGAATCGAATCGGATCGGATTGAATCGGATCGAATCGGATCGAATCGAATCGAATCGAATCGGATCGGATCGAATCGGATCGGATCGAATCGAATCGAATCGAATCGAATCGAATCGAATCGAATCGAATCGAATCGAATCGAATCGAATCGAATCGAATCGAATCGAATCGAATCGAATCGAATCGAATCGAATCGAATCGAATCGAATCGAATCGAATCGAATCGAATCGAATCGGATCGAATCGGATCGAATCGAATCAGATCGAATCGGATCGAATCGGATCGAATCGGATCGAATCGGATCGAATCGGATCGAATCGAATCGAATCGAATCGAATCGAATCGAATCGAATCGGATCGAATCAAATCGAATCGGATCGAATCGGATCGAATCGGATCGAATCGAATCGAATCGAATCGGATCGAATCGGATCGAATCGGATCGAATCGAATCGGATCGAATCGAATCGAATCGGATCGGATCGAATCGGATCGAATCGAATCGGATCGGAATCGAATCGAATCGAATCGAATCGAATCGAATCGAATCGAATCGAATCGAATCAAATCGAATCGAATCGGATCGAATCGGATCGAATCGAATCGGATCGAATCGAATCGAATCGAATCGGATCGGATCGAATCGGATCGAATCGAATCGGATCGGAATCGAATCGAATCGAATCGAATCGAATCGGATCGAATCGAATAGGATCGAATCGGATCGAATCGGATCGAATCGGATCGAATCGAATCGGATCGAATCGGATCGAATCGGATCGAATCGAATCGAATCGGATCGAATCGAATCGAATCGAATCGAATCGAATCGTATCGAATCGGATCGGATTGAATCGGATCGAATCGGATCGAATCGAATCGAATCGGATCGGATCGGATCGAATCGAATCGAATCGAATCGAATCGAATCGAATCGGAATCGAATCGAATCGGATCGAATCGGATCGAATCGGATCGAATCGAATCGGATCGGATCGAGTCGAATCGGATCGGATCGAATCGGATCGAATCGAATCGGATCGGATCGGATCGGATCGAATCGGATCGAATCGGATCGAATCGAATCGGATCGAATCGGATCGAATCGGATCGAATCGAATCGGATCAAATCGAATCGAATCGAATCGGATCGGATCGAATCGGATCGGATCGAATCGAATCGAATCGAATCGAATCGAATCGGATCGGATCGGATCGAATCGGATCGTATCGAATCGAATCGGATCGAATCGAATCGAATCGGATCGGATCGGATCGGATCGAATCGAATCGGATCGGAATCGAATCGAATCGAATCGAATCGAATCGAATCGAATCGAATCGAATCGAATCGAATCGAATCGAATCGAATCGAATCGAATCGGATCGAATCGAATCGGATCGGATCGAATCGGATCGGATCGAATCGAATCGGATCGATTCGGATCGAATCGGATCGAATCGAATCGGATCGAATCGGATCGAATCGGATCGAATCGAATCAGATCGAATCGAATCGAATCGAATCGAATCGGATCGGATCGAATCGGATCGGATCGAATCGAATTGAATCGGATCGAATCGGATCGAATCGGATCGAATCGAATCGAATCGGATCGGATCGAATCGGATCGAATCGAATCGAATCGAATCGAATCGAATCGAATCGAATCGAATCGAATCGAATCGAATCGAATCGGATCGAATCGGATCGAATCGAATCGAATCGAATCGAATCGGATCGGATCGAATCGGATCGGATCGAATCGAATTGAATCGGATCGAATCGGATCGAATCGGATCGAATCGAATCGAATCGGATCGGATCGAATTGGATCGAATCGAATCGAATCGAATCGAATCGGATCGAATCGAATCGAATCGAATCGGATCGGATCGAATCGGATCGGATCGGAATCGAATCGAATCGGATCGAATCGGATCGAATCGGATCGAATCGAATCGGATCGAATCGGATCGAATCGGATCGAATCGAATCAGATCGAATCGAATTGAATCGAATCGAATCGGATCGGATCGAATCGGATCGGATCGAATCGAATTGAATCGGATCGAATCGGATCGAATCGGATCGAATCGAATCGAATCGGATCGGATCGAATCGGATCGAATCGAATCGAATCGAATCGAATCGAATCGAATCGAATCGAATCGAATCGAATCGGATCGAATCGGATCGAATCGAATCGAATCGAATCGAATCGGATCGGATCGAATCGGATCGGATCGAATCGAATCGAATCGAATCGGATCGGATCGAATCGGATCGAATCGGATCGAATCGAATCGGATCGAATCGAATCGAATCGAATCGAATCGAATCGAATCGAATCGAATCGAATCGAATCGAATCGAATCGGATCGGATGGAATCGGATCGGATCGAATCGAATTGAATCGGATCGAATCGGATCGAATCGAATCGAATCGAATCAGATCGGATCGAATCGGATCGGATCGAATCGAATCGAATCGAATCGAATCGATTCGAATCGAATCGAATCGAATCGAATCGAATCGAATCGAATCGAATCGGATCGAATCGGATCGGATCGAATCGAATCGGATCGGATCGAATCGAATCGGATCGGATCGAATCGAATCGAATCGGATCGAATCGGATCGAATCGAATCGGATCAAATCGAATCGAATCGGATCGGATCGAATCGGATCGAATCGAATCGAATCGGATCGGATCGAATCGAATCGGATCGATTCGGATCGAATCGAATCGGATCGAATCGAATCGGATCGAATCGAATCGGATCGGATCGAATCGAATCGGATCGGATCGAATCGAATCGAATCGAATCGGATCGAATCGGATCGAATCGAATCGGATCAAATCGAATCGAATCGGATCGGATCGAATCGGATCGAATCGGATCGAATCGGATCGGATCGAATCGAATCGGATCGAATCGAATCGAATCGAATCGAATCGGATCGGATCGAATCGGATCGGATCGAATCGAATCGGATCGATTCGGATCGAATCGAATCGGATCGAATCAAATCGAATCGGATCGGATCGGATCGAATCGGATCGGATCGGATCGGATTGGAATCGAGTCGGATCGAATCGGATCGAATCGGATCGAATCGGATCGGATCGAATCGGATCGAATCGGATCGAATCGAATCGGATCGGATCGGATCGAATCGGATCGAATCGAATCGGATCGGAATCGAATCGAATCGAATCGAATCGAATCGAATCGGATCGAATCGAATCGAATCGGATCGGATCGAATCGGATCGAATCGGATCGAATCGAATCGGATCGGAATCGAATCGAATCGGATCGAATCGAATCGAATCGAATCGGATCGGATCGAATAGAATCGAATCGAATCGAATCGAATCGAATCGAATCGAATCGAATCGAATCGAATCGAATCGAATCGGATCGAATCGGATCGAATCGGATCGAATCGAATCAGATCGAATCGAATCGAATCGAATCGAATCGGATCGGATCGAATCGGATCGGATCGAATCGAATCGAATCGAATCGAATCGAATCGAATCGGATCGGATCGAATCGGATCGGATCGAATCGAATTGAATCGGATCGAATCGGATCGAATCGAATCGAATCGAATCGGATCGGATCGAATCGGATCGGATCGAATCGAATCGAATCGAATCGGATCGAATCGGATCGGATCGAATCGGATCGAATCGGATCGAATCGG
This sequence comes from Chrysolina oricalcia, assembly GCA_944452925.2. NCBI lineage: Eukaryota > Metazoa > Arthropoda > Insecta > Coleoptera > Chrysomelidae > Chrysolina > Chrysolina oricalcia. Next base: position 44,154,081 of record OX101808.2, on the reverse strand, counting down.
ATCGAATCGGATCGAATCGAATCGGATCGAATCGAATCGAATCGAATCGGATCGGATCGAATCGAATCGAATCGGATCGAATCGGATCGGATCGAATTGGATCGAATCGGATCGAATCGGATCGAATCAAATCGGATCGAATCGGATCGAATCGGATCGAATCGGATCGAATCGGATCGAATCGGATCGGATCGAATCGGATCGAACCGGATCGAATCGGATCGAATCGAATCGGATCGAATCGGATCGAATCGGATCGAATCGAATCGGATCGAATCGAATCGAATCGAATCGAATCGGATCGGATCGAATCGGATCGGATCGAATCGGATCGAATCGAATCGAATCGGATCGGAATCGAATCGGATCGGATCGGATCGAATCGAATCGAATCGGATCGGATCGGAATCGAATCGAATCGAATCGGATCGAATCGAATCGGATCGGATCGGATCGAATCGGATCGAATCGAATCGGATCGGAATCGAATCGAATCGAATCGAATCGAATCGGATCGAATCGGATCGAATCGAATCGGATCGGATCGAATCGGATCGAATCGGATCGAATCGAATCGAATCGAATCGGAACGAATCGAATCGGATCGGATCGAATCGGATCGAATCGAATCGGATCGGATCGAATCGAATCGAATCGAATCGAATCGAATCGAATCGAATCGGATCGAATCGGATCGAATCAGATCGAATCGGATCGAATCGAATCGGATCGTATCGAATCGGATCGAATCGAATCGGATCGGATCGGATCGAATCGGATCGAATCGGATCGAATCGGATCGAATCGAATCGGATCGAATCGGATCGAATCGGATCGAATCGGATCGAATCGGATCGAATCGAATCGGATCGGATCGAATTGGATCGAATCGGATCGAATCGAATCGGATCGAATCGGATCGAATCGGATCGAATCGGATCGAATCGAATCGAATCGAATCGAATCGAATCGGATCGGATCGAATCGAATCGGATCGAATCGAATCGAATCGGATCGGATCGGATCGAATCGGATCGAATCGGATCGAATCGAATCGGATCGAATCGGATCGAATCGGATCGAATCGGATCGAATCGAATCGAATCGAATCGAATCGAATCGAATCGAATCGAATCGGATCGGATCGAATCGAATCGGATCGAATCGAATCGAATCGAATCGGATCGGATCGAATCGAATCGAATCGAATCGAATCGAATCGGAATCGAATCGAATCGGATCGAATCGGATCGAATCGGATCGAATCGAATCGGATCGGATCGAATCGGATCGGATCGAATCGAATCGAATCGAATCGAATCGGATCGAATCGGATCGAATCGAATCGGATCGAATCGAATCGAATCGAATCGGATCGGATCGAATCGGATCGAATCGAATCGGATCGGAATCGAATCGAATCGAATCGAATCGAATCGAATCGAATCGAATGGAATAGGATCGAATCGGATCGAATCGGATCGAATCGAATCGAATCGGATCGGATCGAATCGGATCGAATCGAATCGGATCGGAATCGAATCGAATCGAATCGAATCGAATCGAATCGAATCGAATCGAATCGAATCGAATCGAATCGAATCGAATCGAATCGAATCGAATCGAATCGAATCGAATCGGATCGAATCGAATCGAATCGGATCGAATCGGATCGAATCGGATCGAATCGAATCGAATCGGATCGGATCGAATCGCATCGAATCGAATCGAATCGGATCGGAATCGAATCAAATCGAATCGAATCGAATCGAATCGAATCGAATCGAATCGAATCGAATCGAATCGAATCGAATCGAATCGAATCGAATCGAATCGAATCGAATCGAATCGAATCGAATCGAATCGAATCGAATCGAATCGAATCGAATCGAATCGAATCGAATCGAATCGAATCGAATCGAATCGAATCGAATCGAATCGAATCGAATCGAATCGAATCGAATCGAATCGGATCGAATCGAATCGGATCGAATCGAATCGAATCGAATCGAATCGAATCGAATCGAATCGAATCGAATCGAATCGGATCGAATAGGATCGATTCGAATAGGATCGAATCGAATCGAATCGAATCGAATCGGATCGGATCGAATCGGATCGAATCGAATCGGATCGGAATCGAATCGAATCGGATCGAATCGAATCGAATCGGATCGGATCGAATAGAATCGAATCGAATCGGATCGGATCGAATCGGATCGGATCGAATCGAATTGAATCGGATCGAATCGGATCGAATCGAATCGAATCGAATCGAATCGGATCGGATCGAATCGGATCGAATCGAATCGAATCGAATCGAATCGAATCGAATCGAATCGAATCGAATCGAATCGAATCGAATCGAATCGAATCGAATCGAATCGAATCGAATCGGATCGAATCGGATCGAATCGAATCGAATCGAATCGAATCGGATCGGATCGAATCGGATCGGATCGAATCGAATCGAATCGAATCGGATCGAATCAGATCGGATCGAATCGGATCGAATCGGATCGAATCGAATCAGATCGAATCGAATCGAATCGAATCGAATCGAATCGAATCGAATCGAATCGGATCGGATCGGATCGAATCGGATCGGATCGAATCGAATTGAATCGGATCGAATCGGATCGAATCGAATCGAATCGAATCGGATCGGATCGAATCGGATCGGATCGAATCGAATCGAATCGAATCGAATCGAATCGAATCGAATCGAATCGAATCGAATCGAATCGAATCGAATCGAATCGAATCGAATCGAATCGAATCGAATCGAATCGGATCGAATCGGATCGAATCGAATCAGATCGAATCGGATCGAATCGGATCGAATCGGATCGAATCGGATCGAATCGGATCGAATCGAATCGAATCGAATCGAATCGAATCGAATCGAATCGAATCGGATCGAATCGAATCGAATCGAATCGGATCGAATCGGATCGAATCGGATCGAATCGAATCGAATCGGATCGAATCGGATCGAATCGGATCGAATCGAATCGAATCGGATCGGATCGGATCGAATCGAATCGAATCGGATCGAATCGGATCGAATCGAATCGAATCGGATCGGAATCGAATCGAATCGGATCGAATCGAATCGAATCGGATCGGATCGAATCGAATCGAATCGAATCGAATCGAATCGAATCGAATCGAATCGAATCGAATCGAATCGAATCGAATCGAATCGAATCGAATCGAATCGAATCGAATCGAATCGAATCGAATCGAATCGATCGAATCGAATCGAATCGAATCGAATCGAATCGAATCGAATCGAATCGAATCGAATCGAATCGAATCGAATCGAATCGAATCGAATCGAATCGAATCGAATCGAATCGAATCGAATCGAATCGAATCGAATCGAATCGAATCGAATCGATCGAATCGAATCGAATCGAATCGAATCGAATCGAATCGAATCGAATCGAATCGAATCGAATCGAATCGAATCGAATCGAATCGAATCGAATCGAATCGAATCGAATCGAATCGAATCGAATCGAATCGAATCGAATCGAATCGAATCGAATCGAATCGAATCGAATCGAATCGAATCGAATCGAATCGAATCGAATCGGAATCGAATCGGAATCGAATCGAATCGGAATCGAATCGGATCGAATCGGATCGAATCGGATCGAATCGACTCGGATCGAATCGGATCGAATCGGATCGAATCGAATCGGATCGAATCGGATCGAATCGGATCGAATCGAATCGAATCGAATCGGATCGGATCGGATCGGATCGGATCGAATCGGATCGGATCGAATCGAATCGAATCGAATCGAATCGAATCGGATCGAATCGAATCGGATCGAATCGGATCGAATCGGATCGAATCGGATCGAATCGAATCGAATCGAATCGGATCGGATCGAATCGGATCGGATCGAATCGAATCGAATCGAATCGAATCGAATCGAATCGGATCGGATCGAATCGGATCGGATCGAATCGAATTGAATCGGATCGAATCGGATCGAATCGGATCGAATCGAATCGAATCGAATCGGATCGGATCGAATCGGATCGAATCGAATCGAATCGGATCGAATCGGATCGGATCGAATCGGATCGAATCGGATCGAATCGAATCAGATCGAATCGAATCGAATCGAATCGAATCGGATCGATTCGGATCGAATCGAATCGGATCGAATCGAATCGAATCGGATCGGATCGGATCGAATCGGATCGGATCGGAATCGAGTCGGATCGAATCGGATCGAATCGGATCGAATCGGATCGGATCGGATCGGATCGGATCGAATCGGATCGAATCGAATCGAATCGGATCGGATCGAATCGGATCGAATCGAATCGGATCGAATCGAATCGAATCGAATCGAATCGAATCGGATCGAATCGAATCGAATCGAATCGAATCGGATCGGATCGAATCGGATCGAATCAAATCGGATCGGAATCGAGTCGAATCGGATCGAATCGAATCGAATCGGATCGGATCGAATAGAATCGAATCGAATCGAATCGGATCGGATCGAATCGGATCGGATCGAATCGAATTGAATCGGATCGAATCGGATCGAATCGGATCGAATCGAATCGAATCGGATCGGATCGAATCGAATCGGATCGAATCGAATCGAATCGAATCAAATCGAATCGAATCGAATCGAATCGAATCGAATCGAATCGAATCGAATCGAATCGAATCGAATCGAATCGAATCGAATCGAATCGAATCGAATCGAATCGAATCGAATCGAATCGAATCGAATCGAATCGAATCGAATCGAATCGAATCGAATCGAATCGGATCGAATCGGATCGAATCGAATCGAATCGAATCGGATCGGATCGAATCGGATCAGATCGAATCGAATCGAATCGAATCGGATCGAATCGGATCGGATCGAATCGGATCGAATCGGATCGAATCGAATCAGATTGAATCGAATCGAATCGAATCGAATCGAATCGAATCGAATCGGATCGGATCGAATCGGATCGGATCGAATCGAATTGAATCGGATCGAATCGGATCGAATCGAATCGAATCGAATCGGATCGGATCGAATCGGATCGGATCGGATCGAATCGAATCGAATCGAATCGAATCGAATCGAATCGAATCGAATCGAATCGAATCGATCGAATCGAATCGAATCGAATCGAATCGAATCGAATCGAATCGAATCGAATCGGATCGGATCGAATCGAATCGAATCGAATCGAATCGAATCGAATCGAATCGGATCGAATCGGATCGAATCGAATCGGATCGAATCGAATCGAATCGGATCGGATCGAATCGGATCGAATCGAATCGAATCGGATCGGATCGAATCGAATCGGATCGATTCGGATCGAATCGATCGGATCGAATCGAATCGAATCGGATCGGATCGAATCGAATCGGATCGAATCGGATCGAATCGATCGAATCGAATCGAATCGAATCGGATCGAATCGAATCGAATCGAATCGGATCGAATCGAATCGAAATCGGATCGAATCGGATCGAATCGAATCGGATCGAATCGAATCGGATCGGATCGAATCGGATCGAATCGAATCGAATCGGATCGGATCGAATCGAATCGGATCGATTCGGATCGAATCGAATCGGATCGAATCGAATCGAATCGGATCGGATCGAATCGGATCGAATCGAATCGGATCGAATCGGATCGGATCGAATCGAATCGGATCGGATCGAATAGAATCGGATCGAATCGAATCGAATCGAATCGAATCGGATCGAATCGGATCGAATCGAATCGGATCGAATCGAATCGAATCGAATCGGATCGGATCGAATCGGATCGAATCGAATCGAATCGGATCGGATCGAATCGGATCGGATCGAATCGAATTGAATCGGATCGAATCGGATCGAATCGGATCGAATCAAATCGAATCGAATCGAATCGAATCGGATCGAATCGAATCGAATCGGATCGGATCGAATCGGATCGGATCGAATCGAATCGAATCGAATCGGATCGAATCGGATCGAATCGGATCGAATCGAATCGAATCGGAACGGATCGAATCGGATCGAATCGAATCGGATCGGAATCGAATCGAATCGAATCGGATCGAATCGAATCGGATCGGATCGAATCGGATCGAATCGAATCGAATCGAATCGAATCGGATCGGATCGAATAGAATCGAATCGAATCGAATCGAATCGAATCGAATCGAATCGAATCGAATCGAATCGAATCGAATCGAATCGAATCGAATCGAATCGAATCGAATCGAATCGAATCGAATCGAATCGAATCGAATCAAATCGAATCGAATCGAATCGAATCGGAATCGAATCGAATCGGATCGGATCGGATCGGATCGAATCAGATCGAATCGGATCGAATCGGATCGAATCGGATCGGATCGAATCGGATCGAATTGAATCGAATCGGATCGGATCGAATCGAATCGAATCGAATCGAATCGGATCGAATCGGATCGAATCGAATCGGATCGAATCGAATCGAATCGGATCGGATCGAATCGGATCGGATCGGAATCGAATCGAATCGGATCGAATCGGATCGAATCGGATCGAATCGAATCGGATCGAATCGGATCGAATCGAATCGGATCGAATCGAATCGAATCGAATCGGATCGAATCGAATCGGATCGGATCGGAATCGAATCGAATCGGATCGAATCGGATCGAATCGGATCGAATCGAATCGGATCGAATCGGATCGAATCGGATCGAATCGAATCAGATCGAATCGAATCGAATCGAATCGAATCGAATCGGATCGGATCGAATCGGATCGGATCGAATCGAATCGAATTGAATCGGATCGAATCGGATCGAATCGGATCGAATCGAATCGAATCGGATCGGATCGAATCGGATCGAATCGAATCGAATCGAATCGAATCGAATCGAATCGAATCGAATCGAATCGAATCGAATCGGATCGAATCGGATCGAATCGAATCGAATCGAATCGAATCGAATCGGATCGGATCGAATCGGATCGGATCGAATCGAATCGGATCGGATCGAATCGGATCGAATCGGATCGAATCGAATCAGATCGAATCGAATCGAATCGAATCGAATCGAATCGGATCGGATCGGATCGAATCGGATCGGATCGAATCGAATTGAATCGGATCGAATCGGATCGAATCGAATCGAATCGGATCGGATCGAATCGAATCGGATCGATTCGGATCGAATCGAATCGGATCGAATCGAATCGAATCGGATCGGATCGAATCGCATCGAATCGAATCGGATCGAATCGGATCGGATCGAATCGAATCGGATCGAATCGAATCGAATCGAATCGGATCGGATCGAATCGGATCGGATCGAATCGAATCGGATCGATTCGGATCGAATCGGATCGAATCGAATCGGATCGAATCGGATCGAATCGGATCGAATCGAATCAGATCGAATCGAATCGAATCGAATCGAATCGAATCGGATCGGATCGAATCGGATCGGATCGAATCGAATTGAATCGGATCGAATCGGATCGAATCGGATCGAATCGAATCGGATCGGATCGAATCGGATCGAATCGAATCGAATCGAATCGAATCGAATCGAATCGAATCGAATCGAATCGAATCGAATCGAATCGAATCGAATCGAATCGAATCGAATCGAATCGAATCGAATCGAATCGAATCGAATCGGATCGAATCGGATCGAATCGAATCGAATCGAATCGAATCGGATCGGATCGAATCGGATCGGATCGAATCGAATTGAATCGGATCGAATCGGATCGAATCGGATCGAATCGAATCGAATCGGATCGGATCGAATCGGATCGAATCGAATCGAATCGGATCGAATCGAATCGAATCGAATCGGATCGGATCGAATCGGATCGGATCGGAATCGAATCGAATCGGATCGAATCGGATCGAATCGGATCGAATCGAATCGGATCGAATCGGATCGAATCGGATCGAATCGAATCAGATCGAATCGAATCGAATCGAATCGAATCGGATCGGATCGAATCGGATCGGATCGAATCGAATTGAATCGGATCGAATCGGATCGAATCGGATCGAATCGAATCGAATCGGATCGGATCGGATCGAATCGGATCGAATCGAATCGAATCGAATCGAATCGAATCGAATTGAATCGAATCGAATCGAATCGAATCGAATCGGATCGAATCGGATCGAATCGAATCGAATCGAATCGGATCGGATCGAATCGGATCGGATCGAATCGAATCGAATCGAATCGAATCGGATCGGATCGAATCGGATCGAATCGGATCGAATCGAATCAGATCGAATCGAATCGAATCGAATCGGATCGGATGGAATCGGATCGGATCGAATCGAATTGAATCGGATCGAATCGGATCGAATCGAATCGAATCGAATCGGATCGGATCGAATCGGATCGGATCGAATCGAATCGAATCGAATCGAATCGAATCGAATCGATTCGAATCGAATCGAATCGAATCGAATCGAATCGAATCGGATCGAATCGGATCGGATCGAATCGAATCGGATCGGATCGAATCGAATCGAACCGGATCGAATCGAATCGAATCGAATCGGATCGAATCGGATCGAATCGAATCGGATCGAATCGAATCGAATCGGATCGGATCGAATCGGATCGAATCGAATCGAATCGGATCGGATCGAATCGAATCGGATCGATTCGGATCGAATCGAATGGGATCGAATCGAATCGAATCGGATCGGATCGAATCGGATCGAATCGAATCGGATCGAATCGGATCGGATCGAATCGAATCGGATCGAATCGAATTGAATCGAATCGAATCGGATCGGATCGAATCGGATCGGATCGAATCGAATCGGATCGATTCGGATCGAATCGAATCGGATCGAATCGAATCGAATCGGATCGGATCGGATCGAATCGGATCGGATCGGATCGGATCGGAATCGAGTCGGATCGAATCGGATCGAATCGGATCGAATCGGATCGGATCGAATCGGATCGAATCGAATTGAATCGAATCGAATCGAATCGAATCGAATCGAATCGAATCGAATCGAATCGAATCGAATCGAATCGAATCGAATCGAATCGAATCGAATCGAATCGAATCGGATCGAATCGGATCGAATCGAATCGAATCGAATCGAATCGAATCGGATCGGATCGAATCGGATCAGATCGAATCGAATCGAATCGAATCGGATCGAATCGGATCGGATCGAATCGGATCGAATCGGATCGAATCGAATCAGATCGAATCGAATCGAATCGAATCGAATCGAATCGGATCGGATCGAATCGGATCGGATCGAATCGAATTGAATCGGATCGAATCGGATCGAATCGAATCGAATCGAATCGGATCGGATCGAATCGGATCGGATCGAATCGAATCGAATCGAATCGAATCGAATCGAATCGAATCGAATCGAATCGAATCGAATCGAATCGAATCGAATCGAATCGAATCGAATCGAATCGAATCGAATCGAATCGAATCGAATCGAATCGAATCGAATCGAATCGAATCGAATCGAATCGAATCGAATCGAATCGAATCGAATCGAATCGAATCGAATCGAATCGAATCGAATCGGATCGGATCGAATCGGATCGAATCGAATCGAATCGGATCGGATCGAATCGAATCGGATCGATTCGGATCGAATCGAATCGAATCGGATCGGATCGAATCGGATCGAATCGAATCGGATCGAATCGGATCGGATCGAATCGAATCGGATCGAATCGAATCGAATCGAATCGGATCGGATCGAATCGGATCGGATCGAATCGGATCGGATCGAATCGAATCGGATCGATTCGGATCGAATCGAATCGGATCGAATCGGATCGAATCGGATCGAATCGAATCGGATCGAATCGAATCGAATCGAATCGGATCGGATCGAATCGGATCGGATCGAATCGAATCGAATCGAATCGATTCGAATCGAATCGAATCGGATCGAATCGAATCGAATCGAATCGGATCGGATCGAATCGGATCGAATTGAATCGAATCGAATCGAATCGGATCGAATCGGATCGGATCGAATCGGATCGAATCGAATCGGATCGGATCGAATCGAATCGGATCGGATCGAATCGAATCGAATCGAATCGGATCGAATCGGATCGAATCGAATCGGATCGAATCGAATCGAATCGGATCGGATCGAATCGGATCGAATCGGATCGAATCGAATCGAATCGGATCGGATCGAATCGGATCGAATCGAATCGGATCGGAATCGAATCGAATCGAATCGAATCGAATCGAATCGAATCGGATCGAATCGAATCGAATCGAATCGGATCGGATCGAATCGGATCGAATCGAATCGGATCGGAATCGAAACGAATCGGATCGAATCGAATTGAATCGGATCGAATCGGATCGAATCGAATCAAATCGAATCGGATCGGATCGAATCGGATCGGATCGAATCGAATCGAATCGAATCGATTCGAATCGAATCGAATCGGATCGAATCGAATCGAATCGAATCGGATCGGATCGAATCGGATCGAATCGAATCGAATCGAATCGAATCGGATCGAATCGGATCGGATCGAATCGGATCGAATCGAATCGGATCGGATCGAATCGAATCGGATCGGATCGAATCGAATCGAATCGGATCGAATCGGATCGAATCGAATCGGATCGAATCGAATCGAATCGGATCGGATCGAATCGGATCGAATCGAATCGAATCGAATCGAATCGGATCGAATCGGATCGGATCGAATCGGATCGAATCGGATCGGATCGAATCGGATCGGATCGAATCGAATCGAATCGGATCGAATCGAATCGAATCGAATCGGATCGAATCGGATCGGATCGAATCGGATCGAATCGGATCGAATCGAATCAGATCGAATCGAATCGAATCGAATCGAATCGAATCGGATCGGATCGAATCGGATCGAATCGAATCGAATCGAATCGAATCGGATCGGATCGAATAGAATCGAATCGAATCGAATCGAATCGAATCGAATCGAATCGAATCGAATCGAATCGAATCGAATCGAATCGAATCGAATCGAATCGAATCGAATCGAATCGAATCGAATCGAATCGAATCGAATCGAATCGAATCGAATCGAATCGAATCAAATCGAATCGAATCGAATCGAATCGGAATCGAATCGAATCGGATCGGATCGGATCGGATCGAATCAGATCGAATCGGATCGAATCGGATCGAATCGGATCGGATCGAATCGGATCGAATTGAATCGAATCGGATCGAATCGAATCGAATCGAATCGAATCGAATCGGATCGAATCGGATCGAATCGAATCGGATCGAATCGAATCGAATCGGATCGGATCGAATCGGATCGGATCGGAATCGAATCGAATCGAATCGGATCGAATCGGATCGAATCGGATCGAATCGAATCGGATCGAATCGGATCGAATCGAATCGGATCGAATCGAATCGAATCGAATCGGATCGGATCGAATCGGATCGGATCGGAATCGAATCGAATCGGATCGAATCGGATCGAATCGGATCGAATCGAATCGGATCGAATCGGATCGAATCGGATCGAATCGAATCAGATCGAATCGAATCGAATCGAATCGAATCGGATCGGATCGAATCGGATCGGATCGAATCGAATTGAATCGGATCGAATCGGATCGAATCGGATCGAATCGAATCGAATCGGATCGGATCGAATCGGATCGAATCGAATCGAATCGAATCGAATCGAATCGAATCGAATCGAATCGAATCGAATCGAATCGAATCGGATCGAATCGGATCGAATCGAATCGAATCGAATCGGATCGAATCGAATCGAATCGAATCGAATCGAATCGGATCGGATCGAATCGGATCGGATCGAATCGAATCGAATCGAATCGAATCGAATCGAATCGGATCGGATCGAATCGGATCGAATCGGATCGAATCGAATCGAATCAGATCGAATCGAATCGAATCGAATCGAATCGAATCGAATCGAATCGAATCGGATCGGATCGAATCGGATCGGATCGAATCGAATTGAATCGGATCGAATCGGATCGAATCGAATCGAATCGAATCGGATCGGATCGAATCGGATCGGATCGAATCGAATCGAATCGAATCGATTCGAATCGAATCGAATCGAATCGAATCGAATCGGATCGGATCGGATCGAATCGAATCGGATCGGATCGAATCGAATCGGATCGGATCGAATCGAATCGAATCGGATCGAATCGGATCGAATCGAATCGGATCGAATAGAATCGAATCGGATCGGATCGAATCGGATCGAATCGAATCGAATCGGATCGGATCGAATCGAATCGGTTCGATTCGGATCGAATCGAATCGGATCGAATCGAATCGAATCGGATCGGATCGAATCGGATCGAATCGAATCGGATCGAATCGGATCGGATCGAATCGAATTGAATCGGATCGAATCGGATCGAATCGGATCGAATCGAATCGAATCGGATCGGATCGAATCGGATCGAATCGAATCGAATCGGATCGAATCGAATCGAATCGAATCGGATCGGATCGGATCGAATCGGATCGGATCGGAATCGAATCGAATCGGATCGAATCGGATCGAATCGGATCGAATCGAATCGGATCGAATCGGATCGAATCGGATCGAATCGAATCAGATCGAATCGAATCGAATCGAATCGAATCGGATCGGATCGAATCGAATCGGATCGGATCGAATCGAATTGAATCGGATCGAATCGGATCGAATCGGATCGAATCGAATCGAATCGGATCGGATCGAATCGGATCGAATCGAATCGAATCGAATCGAATCGAATCGAATCGAATCGAATCGAATCGGATCGAATCGGATCGAATCGAATCGAATCGAATCGGATCGGATCGAATCGGATCGGATCGAATCGAATTGAATCGGATCGAATGGGATCGAATTGGATCGAATCGAATCGAATCGAATCGGATCGGATCGAATCGGATCGGATCGAATCGAATCGAATCGAATCGAATCGATTCGAATCGAATCGAATCGAATCGAATCGAATCGGATCGAATCGGATCGGATCGAATCGAATCGGATCGGATCGAATCGAATCGGATCGGATCGAATCGAATCGAATCGAATCGAATCGGATCGAATCGGATCGAATCGAATCGGATCGAATCGAATCGAATCGGATCGGATCGAATCGGATCGAATCGAATCGAATCGGATCGGATCGAATCGAATCGAATCGGATCGAATCGAATCGGATCGAATCGAATCGAATCGAATCGAATCGAATCGAATCGAATCGAATCGAATCGAATCGAATCGAATCGGATCGAATCGGATCGAATCGAATCGAATCGAAACGGATCGAATCGAATCGAATCGAATCGAATCGAATCGGATCGGATCGAATCGGATCGGATCGAATCGAATCGAATCGAATCGAATCGGATCGGATCGAATCGGATCGAATCGGATCGAATCGAATCAGATCGAATCGAATCGAATCGAATCGAATCGAATCGAATCGGATCGGATCGGATCGAATCGGATCGGATCGAATCGAATTGAATCGGATCGAATCGGATCGAATCGAATCGAATCGAATCGGATCGGATCGAATCGGATCGGATCGAATCGAATCGAATCGAATCGAATCGATTCGAATCGAATCGAATCGAATCGAATCGAATCGAATCGGATCGAATCGGATCGGATCGAATCGAATCGAATCGGATCGGATCGAATCGAATCGGATCGGATCGAATCGAATCGAATCGGATCGAATCGGATCGAATCGAATCGGATCGAATCGAATCGAATCGGATCGGATCGAATCGGATCGAATCGAATCGAATCGGATCGGATCGAATCGAATCGAATCGGATCGATTCGGATCGAATCGGATCGAATCGAATCAAATCGGATCGGATCGAATCGGATCGAATCGAATCGGATCGAATCGGATCGGATCGAATCGAATCGGATCGAATCGAATCGAATCGAATCGAATCGAATCGGATCGGATCGAATCGAATCGAATCGGATCGATTCGGATCGAATCGGATCGAATCGAATCGGATCGAATCGGATCGAATCGGATCGAATCGAATCAGATCGAATCGAATCGAATCGAATCGAATCGAATCGAATCGAATCGGATCGGATCGAATCGGATCGGATCGAATCGAATTGAATCGGATCGAATCGGATCGAATCGGATCGAATCGAATCGGATCGGATCGAATCGGATCGAATCGAATCGAATCGAATCGAATCGAATCGAATCGAATCGGATCGAATCGGATCGAATCGAATCGAATCGAATCGAATCGGATCGGATCGAATCGGATCGGATCGAATCGAATTGAATCGGATCGAATCGGATCGGATCGAATCGGATCGAATCGAATCGAATCGGATCGAATCGAATCGAATCGGATCGGATCGAATCGGATCGGATCGGAATCGAATCGAATCGGATCGAATCGGATCGAATCGGATCGAATCGAATCGGATCGAATCGGATCGAATCGAATCAGATCGAATCGAATCGAATCGAATCGGATCGGATCGAATCGGATCGGATCGAATCGAATTGAATCGGATCGAATCGGATCGAATCGGATCGAATCGAATCGAATCGGATCGGATCGAATCGGATCGAATCGAATCGAATCGAATCGAATCGAATCGAATCGAATCGAATCGAATCGAATCGAATCGAATCGAATCGAATCGAATCGAATCGAATCGGATCGAATCGGATCGAATCGAATCGAATCGAATCGAATCGGATCGGATCGAATCGGATCGGATCGAATCGAATCGAATCGAATCGGATCGGATCGAATCGGATCGAATCGGATCGAATCGAATCAGATCGAATCGAATCGAATCGAATCGAATCGGATCGGATGGAATCGGATCGGATCGAATCGAATTGAATCGGATCGAATCGGATCGAATCGAATCGAATCGAATCGGATCGGATCGAATCGGATCGGATCGAATCGAATCGAATCGAATCGATTCGAATCGAATCGAATCGAATCGAATCGAATCGAATCGAATCGAATCGAATCGGATCGAATCGGATCGGATCGAATCGAATCGGATCGAATCGAATCGAATCGAATCGAATCGAATCGGATCGGATCGAATCGGATCGGATCGAATCGAATTGAATCGGATCGGATCGAATCGGATCGAATCGAATCGAATCGGATCGAATCGAATCGAATCGGATCGGATCGAATCGGATCGGATCGGAATCGAATCGAATCGGATCGAATCGGATCGAATCGGATCGAATCGAATCGGATCGAATCGGATCGAATCGAATCAGATCGAATCGAATCGAATCGGATCGGATCGAATCGGATCGGATCGAATCGAATTGAATCGGATCGAATCGGATCGAATCGGATCGAATCGAATCGAATCGGATCGGATCGAATCGGATCGAATCGAATCGAATCGAATCGAATCGAATCGAATCGAATCGAATCGAATCGAATCGAATCGAATCGAATCGAATCGAATCGAATCGAATCGAATCGAATCGAATCGAATCGAATCGAATCGGATCGAATCGGATCGAATCGAATCGAATCGAATCGAATCGAATCGAATCGAATCGGATCGGATCGAATCGGATCGGATCGAATCGAATCGAATCGAATCGAATCGGATCGGATCGAATCGGATCGAATCGGATCGAATCGAATCAGATCGAATCGAATCGAATCGAATCGAATCGAATCGGATCGGATGGAATCGGATCGGATCGAATCGAATTGAATCGGATCGAATCGGATCGAATCGAATCGAATCGAATCGGATCGGATCGAATCGGATCGGATCGAATCGAATCGAATCGAATCGAATCGAATCGATTCGAATCGAATCGAATCGAATCGAATCGAATCGAATCGAATCGGATCGAATCGGATCGGATCGAATCGAATCGGATCGGATCGAATCCAATCGGATCGGATCGAATCGAATCGAATCGAATCGAATCGGATCGAATCGGATCGAATCGAATCGGATCGAATCGAATCGAATCGGATCGGATCGAATCGGATCGAATCGAATCGAATCGAATCGGATCGGATCGAATCGAATCGGATCGATTCGGATCGAATCGAATCGGATCGAATCGAATCGAATCGGATCGGATCGAATCGGATCGAATCGAATCGGATCGAATCGGATCGGATCGAATCGAATCGGATCGAATCGAATCGAATCGAATCGAATCGGATCGGATCGAATCGGATCGGATCGAATCGAATCGGATCGATTCGGATCGAATCGAATCAGATCGAATCGAATCGAATCGGATCGGATCGGATCGAATCGGATCGGATCGGATCGGATCGGATCGGAATCGAGTCGGATCGAATCGGATCGAATCGGATCGAATCGGATCGGATCGAATCGGATCGAATCGGATCGAATCGAATCGAATCGGATCGGATCGGATCGAATCGAATCGAATCGGATCGGAATCGAATCGAATCGAATCGAATCGAATCGAATCGAATCGAATCGAATCGAATCGGATCGAATCGAATCGGATCGGATCGAATCGGATCGAATCGAATCGGATCGGAATCGAATCGAATCGGATCGAATCGAATCGAATCGAATCGAATCGAATCGAATCGGATCGGATCGAATAGAATCGAATCGAATCGAATCGAATCGAATCGAATCGAATCGAATCGAATCGAATCGGATCGAATCGGATCGAATCGGATCGAATCGAATCAGATCGAATCGAATCGAATCGAATCGAATCGGATCGGATCGAATCGGATCGGATCGAATCGAATTGAATCGGATCGAATCGGATCGAATCGGATCGAATCGAATCGAATCGAATCGGATCGGATCGAATCGGATCGAATCGAATCGAGTCGAATCGGATCGAATCGGATCGGATCGAATCGGATCGAATCGGATCGAATCGAATCAGATCGAATCGAATCGAATCGAATCGAATCGGATCGATTCGGATCGAATCGAATCGGATCGAATCGAATCGAATCGGATCGGATCGGATCGAATCGGATCGGATCGGAATCGAGTCGGATCGAATCGGATCGAATCGGATCGGATCGGATCGGATCGGATCGAATCGGATCGAATCGAATCGAATCGGATCGGATCGAATCGGATCGAATCGAATCGGATCGGAATCGAATCGAATCGAATCGAATCGAATTGGATCGAATCGAATCGAATCGAATCGAATCGGATCGGATCGAATCGGATCGAATCGAATCGGATCGGAATCGAATCGAATCGGATCGAATCGAATCGAATCGGATCGGATCGAATAGAATCGAATCGAATCGAATCGGATCGGATCGAATCGGATCGGATCGAATCGGATCGAATCGAATCGAATCGAATCGAATCGAATCGAATCGAATCGAATCGAATCGAATCGAATCGAATCGAATCGAATCGAATCGAATCGAATCGAATCGAATCGAATCGAATCGAATCGAATCGAATCGAATCGAATCGAATCGAATCGAATCGAATCGGATCGAATCGGATCGAATCGAATCGAATCGAATCGAATCGAATCGGATCGGATCGGATCGAATCGGATCGGATCGAATCGAATCGAATCGGATCGAATCGGATCGGATCGAATCGGATCGAATCGGATCGAATCGAATCAGATCGAATCGAATCGAATCGAATCGAATCGAATCGAATCGGATCGGATCGAATCGGATCGGATCGAATCGAATTGAATCGTATCGAATCGGATCGAATCGAATCGAATCGAATCGGATCGGATCGAATCGGATCGGATCGAATCGAATCGAATCGAATCGAATCGAATCGAATCGAATCGAATCGAATCGAATCGAATCGAATCGAATCGAATCGAATCGAATCGAATCGAATCGGATCGAATCGGATCGGATCGAATCGAATCGGATCGGATCGAATCGAATCGGATCGGATCGAATCGAATCGAATCGAATCGGATCGAATCGGATCGAATCGAATCGGATCGAATCGAATCGAATCGGATCGGATCGAATCGGATCGAATCGAATCGAATCGGATCGGATCGAATCGAATCGGATCGATTTGGATCGAATCGAATCGGATCGAATCGAATCGAATCGGATCGGATCGAATCGGATCGAATCGAATCGGATCGTATCGGATCGGATCGAATCGAATCGGATCGAATCGAATCGAATCGAATCGAATCGGATCGGATCGAATCGGATCGGATCGAATCGGATCGGATCGAATCGAATCGGATCGATTCGGATCGAATCGAATCGGATCGAATCGAATCGAATCGAATCGGATCGGATCGGATCGAATCGGATCGGATCGGAATCGAGTCGGATCGAATCGGATCGAATCGGATCGAATCGGATCGAATCGGATCGGATCGAATCGGATCGAATCGGATCGAATCGAATCGAATCGGATCGGATCGAATCGGATCGAATCGAATCGGATCGGAATCGAATCGAATCGAATCGAATCGAATCGAATCGGATCGAATCGAATCGAATCGGATCGGATCGAATCGGATCGAATCGAATCGGATCGGAATCGAAACGAATCGGATCGAATCGGATCGAATCGAATCGAATCGAATCGGATCGGATCGAATCGGATCGAATCGAATTGAATCGGATCGAATCGGATCGAATCGAATCGAATCGAATCGGATCGGATCGAATCGGATCGGATCGAATCGGATCGGATCGAAACGGATCGAATCGGATCGGATCGTATCGAATCGGATCGGATCGAATCGAATCGAATCGAATCGAATCGAATCGAATCGAATCGAATCGAATCGAATCGAATCGAATCGAATCGAATCGAATCGAATCGAATCGAATCGAATCGAATCGAATCGAATCGGATCGGATGGAATCGGATCGGATCGAATCGAATTGAATCGGATCGAATCGGATCGAATCGAATCGAATCGAATCGGATCGGATCGAATCGGATCGGATCGAATCGAATCGAATCGAATCGAATCGGATCGAATCGGATCGAATCGAATCGGATCGAATCGAATCGAATCGGATCGAATCGGATCGGATCGAATTGGATCGAATCGGATCGAATCGGATCGAATCAAATCGGATCGAATCGGATCGAATCGGATCGAATCGGATCGAATCGGATCGGATCGAATCGGATCGAACAGGATCGAATCGGATCGAATCGAATCGGATCGAATCGGATCGAATCGGATCGAATCGAATCGGATCGAATCGAATTGAATCGAATCGAATCGAATCGAATCGGATCGGATCGAATCGGATCGGATCGAATCGGATCGAATCGAATCGAATCGGATCGGATCGGAATCGAATCGAATCGAATCGAATCGGATCGAATCGAATCGGATCGGATCGGATCGAATCGGATCGAATCGAATCGGATCGGAATCGAATCGAATCGAATCGAATCGAATCGAATCGAATCGAATCGAATCGAATCGAATCGGATCGAATCGGATCGAATCGAATCGGATCGGATCGAATCGGATCGAATCGGATCGAATCGAATCGGATCGAATCGGAACGAATCGAATCGGATCGGATCGAATCGGATCGAATCGAATCGAATCGAATCGAATCGGATCGAATCGGATCGAATCGGATCGAATCGGATCGAATCGAATCGGATCGGATCGAATCGGATCGAATCGAATCGGATCGGATCGGATCGAATCGAATCGAATCGAATCGAATCGAATCGAATCGGATCGAATCGGATCGAATCGGATCGAATCGGATCGAATCGAATCGGATCGGATCGAATCGGATCGAATCGAATCGGATCGGATCGGATCGAATCGGATCGAATCGGATCGAATCGGATCGAATCGGATCGAATCGGATCGAATCGGATCGAATCGAATCGGATCGGATCGAATTGGATCGAATCGGATCGAATCGAATCGGATCGAATCGGATCGGATCGGATCGAATCGGATCGAATCGGATCGAATCGAATCGGATCGAATCGGATCGAATCGGATCGAATCGGATCGAATCGAATCGAATCGAATCGAATCGAATCGAATCGAATCGGATCGGATCGAATCGGATCGAATCGAATCGAATCGAATCGAATCGGATCGGATCGAATCGAATCGAATCGAATCGAATCGAATCGAATCGAATCGAATCGAATCGAATCGAATCGAATCGAATCGAATCGAATCGGAATCGAATCGAATCGGATCGAATCGGATCGAATCGGATCGAATCGAATCGGATCGGATCGGATCGAATCGGATCGGATCGAATCGAATCGAATGGAATCGGATCGAATCGGATCGAATCGAATCGGATCGAATCGAATCGAATCGAATCGGATCGGATCGGATCGAATCGAATCGGATCGGAATCGAATCGAATCGAATCGAATCGAATCGAATCGAATCGAATCGAATCGAATCGAATCGAATCGAATCGAATCGAATCGAATCGAATCGAATCGAATCGGATCGAATGGAATAGGATCGAATCGGATCGAATCGGATCGAATCGAATCGAATCGGATCGGATCGAATCGGATCGAATCGAATCGGATCGGAATCGAATCGAATCGAATCGAATCGAATCGAATCGAATCGAATCGAATCGAATCGAATCGAATCGAATCGAATCGAATCGAATCGAATCGAATCGAATCGAATCGAATCGAATCGAATCGAATCGGATCGAATCGAATCGAATCGGATCGAATCGGATCGAATCGGATCGAATCGGATCGAATCGAATCGGATCGGATCGAATCGGATCGAATCGAATCGAATCGGATCGGAATCGAATCGAATCGAATCGAATCGAATCGAATCGAATCGAATCGAATCGAATCGAATCGAATCGAATCGAATCGAATCGAATCGAATCGAATCGAATCGAATCGAATCGAATCGAATCGAATCGAATCGAATCGAATCGAATCGAATCGAATCGAATCGAATCGAATCGAATCGAATCGAATCGAATCGAATCGAATCGAATCGAATCGGATCGAATCGAATCGAATCGGATCGAATCGGATCGAATCGGATCGAATCGAATCGAATCGAATCGGATCGAATCGAATCGGATCGAATCGAATCGAATCGAATCGAATCGAATCGAATCGAATCGAATCGAATCGAATCGAATCGAATCGAATCGAATCGAATCGAATCGAATCGAATCGAATCGAATCGAATCGAATCGAATCGAATCGAATCGAATCGGATCGAATAGGATCGATTCGAATCGGAATCGAATCGAATCGGATCGAATCGGATCGAATCGGATCGGATCGAATCGGATCGGATCGAATCGAATCGAATCGAATCGAATCGAATCGAATCGGATCGGATCGAATCGGATCGAATCGGATCGAATCGAATCGAATCAGATCGAATCGAATCAAATCGAATCGAATCGAATCGAATCGGATCGGATCGAATCGGATCGGATCGAATCGAATTGAATCGGATCGAATCGGATCGAATCGAATCGAATCGAATCGGATCGGATCGAATCGGATCGGATCGAATCGAATCGAATCGAATCGATTCGAATCGAATCGAATCGAATCGAATCGAATCGGATCGGATCGGATCGAATCGAATCGGATCGGATCGAATCGAATCGGATCGGATCGAATCGAATCGAATCGGATCGAATCGGATCGAATCGAATCGGATCGAATAGAATCGAATCGGATCGGATCGAATCGGATCGAATCGAATCGAATCGGATCGGATCGAATCGAATCGGTTCGATTCGGATCGAATCGAATCGGATCGAATCGAATCGAATCGGATCGGATCGAATCGGATCGAATCGAATCGGATCGAATCGGATCGGATCGAATCGAATTGAATCGGATCGAATCGGATCGAATCGGATCGAATCGAATCGAATCGGATCGGATCGAATCGGATCGAATCGAATCGAATCGGATCGAATCGAATCGAATCGAATCGGATCGGATCGAATCGGATCGGATCGGAATCGAATCGAATCGGATCGAATCGGATCGAATCGGATCGAATCGAATCGGATCGAATCGGATCGAATCGGATCGAATCGAATCAGATCGAATCGAATCGAATCGAATCGAATCGAATCGGATCGGATCGAATCGAATCGGATCGGATCGAATCGAATTGAATCGGATCGAATCGGATCGAATCGGATCGAATCGAATCGAATCGGATCGGATCGAATCGGATCGAATCGAATCGAATCGAATCGAATCGAATCGAATCGAATCGAATCGGATCGAATCGGATCGAATCGAATCGAATCGAATCGAATCGGATCGGATCGAATCGGATCGGATCGAATCGAATCGAATCGAATCGAATCCGATCGGATCGAATCGGATCGAATCGGATCGAATCGAATCAGATCGAATCGAATCGAATCGAATCGAATCGGATCGGATGGAATCGGATCGGATCGAATCGAATTGAATCGGATCGAATGGGATCGAATCGGATCGAATCGAATCGAATCGAATCGGATCGGATCGAATCGGATCGGATCGAATCGAATCGAATCGAATCGATTCGAATCGAATCGAATCGAATCGAATCGAATCGGATCGAATCGGATCGGATCGAATCGAATCGGATCGGATCGAATCGAATCGGATCGGATCGAATCGAATCGAATCGAATCGAATCGGATCGAATCGGATCGAATCGAATCGGATCGAATCGAATCGAATCGGATCGGATCGAATCGGATCGAATCGAATCGAATCGGATCGGATCGAATCGAATCGGATCGATTCGGATCGAATCGAATCGGATCGAATCGAATCGAATCGGATCGGATCGAATCGGATCGAATCGAATCGAATCGAATCGAATCGAATCGAATCGAATCGAATCGAATCGAATCGGATCGAATCGGATCGAATCGAATCGAATCGAAACGGATCGAATCGAATCGAATCGAATCGAATCGAATCGAATCGGATCGGATCGAATCGGATCGGATCGAATCGAATCGAATCGAATCGAATCGGATCGGATCGAATCGGATCGAATCGGATCGAATCGAATCAGATCGAATCGAATCGAATCGAATCGAATCGGATCGGATCGAATCGGATCGGATCGAATCGAATTGAATCGGATCGAATCGGATCGAATCGAATCGAATCGAATCGGATCGGATTGAATCGGATCGGATCGAATCGAATCGAATCGAATCGAATCGATTCGAATCGAATCGAATCGAATCGAATCGAATCGGATCGAATCGGATCGGATCGAATCGAATCGGATCGGATCGAATCGAATCGGATCGGATCGAATCGAATCGAATCGGATCGAATCGGATCGAATCGAATCGGATCGAATCGAATCGAATCGGATCGGATCGAATCGGATCGAATCGAATCGAATCGGATCGGATCGAATCGAATCGGATCGATTCGGATCGAATCGGATCGAATCGAATCGAATCGGATCGGATCGAATCGGATCGAATCGAATCGAATCGAATCGGATCGGATCGAATCGGATCGGATCGAATCGAATCGAATCGGATCGATTCGGATCGAATCGGATCGAATCGAATCGGATCGAATCGGATCGAATCGGATCGAATCGAATCAGATCGAATCGAATCGAATCGAATCGAATCGGATCGGATCGAATCGGATCGGATCGAATCGAATTGAATCGGATCGAATCGGATCGAATCGGATCGAATCGAATCGAATCGGATCGGATCGAATCGGATCGAATCGAATCGAATCGAATCGAATCGAATCGAATCGAATCGAATCGAATCGAATCGAATCGAATCGGATCGAATCGGATCGAATCGAATCGAATCGAATCGAATCGGATCGGATCGAATCGGATCGGATCGAATCGAATTGAATCGGATCGAATCGGATCGGATCGAATCGGATCGAATCGAATCGAATCGGATCGAATCGAATCGAATCGGATCGGATCGAATCGGATCGGATCGGAATCGAATCGAATCGGATCGAATCGGATCGAATCGGATCGAATCGAATCGGATCGAATCGGATCGAATCGGATCGAATCGAATCAGATCGAATCGAATCGAATCGAATCGGATCGGATCGAATCGGATCGGATCGAATCGAATTGAATCGGATCGAATCGGATCGAATCGGATCGAATCGAATCGAATCGGATCGGATCGAATCGGATCGAATCGAATCGAATCGAATCGAATCGAATCGAATCGAATCGAATCGAATCGAATCGAATCGAATCGAATCGAATCGAATCGAATCGAATCGGATCGAATCGGATCGAATCGAATCGAATCGAATCGAATCGAATCGGATCGGATCGAATCGGATCGGATCGAATCGAATCGAATCGAATCGAATCGAATCGGATCGGATCGAATCGGATCGAATCGGATCGAATCGAATCAGATCGAATCGAATCGAATCGAATCGAATCGAATCGGATCGGATGGAATCGGATCGGATCGAATCGAATTGAATCGGATCGAATCGGATCGAATCGAATCGAATCGAATCGAATCGAATCGAATCGGATCGGATCGAATCGGATCGGATCGAATCGAATCGAATCGAATCGATTCGAATCGAATCGAATCGAATCGAATCGAATCGAATCGGATCGAATCGGATCGGATCGAATCGAATCGGATCGGATCGAATCCAATCGGATCGGATCGAATCGAATCGAATCGAATCGAATCGGATCGAATCGGATCGAATCGAATCGGATCGAATCGAATCGAATCGGATCGGATCGAATCGGATCGGATCGAATCGAATCGAATCGGATCGGATCGAATCGAATCGGATCGATTCGGATCGAATCGAATCGGATCGAATCGAATCGGATCGGATCGAATCGGATCGAATCGAATCGGATCGAATCGGATCGGATCGAATCGAATCGGATCGAATCGAATCGAATCGAATCGAATCGAATCGGATCGGATCGAATCGGATCGGATCGAATCGAATCGGATCGATTCGGATCGAATCGAATCGGATCGAATCGAATCGAATCGGATCGGATCGGATCGAATCGGATCGGATCGGATCGGATCGGAATCGAGTCGGATCGAATCGGATCGAATCGGATCGAATCGGATCGGATCGAATCGGATCGAATCGGATCGAATCGAATCGAATCGGATCGGATCGAATCGGATCGAATCGAATCGGATCGGAATCGAATCGAATCGAATCGAATCGAATCGAATCGAATCGAATCGAATCGGATCGAATCGAATCGGATCGGATCGAATCGGATCGAATCGAATCGGATCGGAATCGAATCGAATCGGATCGAATCGAATCGAATCGAATCGAATCGAATCGGATCGGATCGAATAGAATCGAATCGAATCGAATCGAATCGAATCGAATCGAATCGAATCGAATCGAATCGAATCGAATCGAATCGAATCGGATCGAATCGGATCGAATCGGATCGAATCGAATCAGATCGAATCGAATCGAATCGAATCGAATCGAATCGGATCGGATCGAATCGGATCGGATCGAATCGAATTGAATCGGATCGAATCGGATCGAATCGGATCGAATCGAATCGAATCGAATCGGATCGGATCGAATCTGATCGAATCGAATCGAGTCGAATCGGATCGAATCGGATCGGATCGAATCGGATCGAATCGGATCGAATCGAATCAGATCGAATCGAATCGAATCGAATCGAATCGAATCGAATCGGATCGATTCGGATCGAATCGAATCGGATCGAATCGAATCGAATCGGATCGGATCGGATCGAATCGGATCGGATCGGAATCGAGTCGGATCGAATCGGATCGAATCGGATCGAATCGGATCGGATCGGATCGGATCGGATCGGATCGAATCGGATCGAATCGAATCGAATCGGATCGGATCGAATCGGATCGAATCGAATCGGATCGGAATCGAATCGAATCGAATCGAATCGAATCGGATCGAATCGAATCGGATCGGATCGAATCGAATCGAATCGAATCGAATCGAATCGAATCGGATCGGATCGAATCGGATCGAATCGGATCGAATCGAATCGAATCAGATCGAATCGAATCAAATCGAATCGAATCGAATCGAATCGGATCGGATCGAATCGGATCGGATCGAATCGAATTGAATCGGATCGAATCGGATCGAATCGAATCGAATCGAATCGGATCGGATCGAATCGGATCGGATCGAATCGAATCGAATCGAATCGATTCGAATCGAATCGAATCGAATCGAATCGAATCGGATCGGATCGGATCGAATCGAATCGGATCGGATCGAATCGAATCGGATCGGATCGAATCGAATCGAATCGGATCGAATCGGATCGAATCGAATCGGATCGAATAGAATCGAATCGGATCGGATCGAATCGGATCGAATCGAATCGAATCGAATCGGATCGGATCGAATCGAATCGGTTCGATTCGGATCGAATCGAATCGGATCGAATCGAATCGAATCGGATCGGATCGAATCGGATCGAATCGAATCGGATCGAATCGGATCGGATCGAATCGAATTGAATCGGATCGAATCGGATCGAATCGGATCGAATCGAATCGAATCGGATCGGATCGAATCGGATCGAATCGAATCGAATCGGATCGAATCGAATCGAATCGAATCGGATCGGATCGAATCGGATCGGATCGGAATCGAATCGAATCGGATCGAATCGGATCGAATCGGATCGAATCGAATCGGATCGAATCGGATCGAATCGGATCGAATCGAATCAGATCGAATCGAATCGAATCGAATCGAATCGGATCGGATCGAATCGAATCGGATCGGATCGAATCGAATTGAATCGGATCGAATCGGATCGAATCGGATCGAATCGAATCGAATCGGATCGGATCGAATCGGATCGAATCGAATCGAATCGAATCGAATCGAATCGAATCGAATCGAATCGGATCGAATCGGATCGAATCGAATCGAATCGAATCGAATCGGATCGGATCGAATCGGATCGGATCGAATCGAATCGAATCGAATCGAATCCGATCGGATCGAATCGGATCGAATCGGATCGAATCGAATCAGATCGAATCGAATCGAATCGAATCGAATCGGATCGGATGGAATCGGATCGGATCGAATCGAATTGAATCGGATCGAATGGGATCGAATCGGATCGAATCGAATCGAATCGAATCGGATCGGATCGAATCGGATCGGATCGAATCGAATCGAATCGAATCGATTCGAATCGAATCGAATCGAATCGAATCGAATCGGATCGAATCGGATCGGATCGAATCGAATCGGATCGAATCGAATCGGATCGGATCGAATCGAATCGAATCGAATCGAATCGGATCGAATCGGATCGAATCGAATCGGATCGAATCGAATCGAATCGGATCGGATCGAATCGGATCGAATCGAATCGAATCGGATCGGATCGAATCGAATCGGATCGATTCGGATCGAATCGAATCGGATCGAATCGAATCGAATCGGATCGGATCGAATCGGATCGAATCGAATCGAATCGAATCGAATCGAATCGAATCGAATCGAATCGAATCGAATCGAATCGGATCGAATCGGATCGAATCGAATCGAATCGAATCGAAACGGATCGAATCGAATCGAATCGAATCGAATCGAATCGAATCGGATCGAATCGGATCGGATCGAATCGAATCGAATCGAATCGAATCGGATCGGATCGAATCGGATCGAATCGGATCGAATCGAATCAGATCGAATCGAATCGAATCGAATCGAATCGGATCGGATCGAATCGGATCGGATCGAATCGAATTGAATCGGATCGAATCGGATCGAATCGAATCGAATCGAATCGGATCGGATCGAATCGGATCGGATCGAATCGAATCGAATCGAATCGAATCGATTCGAATCGAATCGAATCGAATCGAATCGAATCGGATCGAATCGGATCGGATCGAATCGAATCGGATCGGATCGAATCGAATCGGATCGGATCGAATCGAATCGAATCGGATCGAATCGGATCGAATCGAATCGGATCGAATCGAATCGAATCGGATCGGATCGAATCGGATCGAATCGAATCGAATCGGATCGGATCGAATCGAATCGGATCGATTCGGATCGAATCGGATCGAATCGAATCGAATCGGATCGGATCGAATCGGATCGAATCGAATCGGATCGAATCGGATCGGAACGAATCGAATCGGATCGAATCGAATCGAATCGAATCGAATCGAATCGGATCGGATCGAATCGGATCGGATCGAATCGAATCGAATCGGATCGATTCGGATCGAATCGGATCGAATCGAATCGGATCGAATCGGGTCGAATCGGATCGAATCGAATCAGATCGAATCGAATCGAATCGAATCGAATCGGATCGGATCGAATCGGATCGGATCGAATCGAATTGAATCGGATCGAATCGGATCGAATCGGATCGAATCGAATCGAATCGGATCGGATCGAATCGGATCGAATCGAATCGAATCGAATCGAATCGAATCGAATCGAATCGAATCGAATCGAATCGAATCGGATCGAATCGGATCGAATCGAATCGAATCGAATCGAATCGGATCGGATCGAATCGGATCGGATCGAATCGAATTGAATCGGATCGAATCGGATCGGATCGAATCGGATCGAATCGAATCGAATCGGATCGAATCGAATCGAATCGGATCGGATCGAATCGGATCGGATCGGAATCGAATCGAATCGGATCGAATCGGATCGAATCGGATCGAATCGAATCGGATCGAATCGGATCGAATCGGATCGAATCGAATCAGATCGAATCGAATCGAATCGAATCGGATCGGATCGAATCGGATCGGATCGAATCGAATTGAATCGGATCGAATCGGATCGAATCGGATCGAATCGAATCGAATCGGATCGGATCGAATCGGATCGAATCGAATCGAATCGAATCGAATCGAATCGAATCGAATCGAATCGAATCGAATCGAATCGAATCGAATCGAATCGGATCGAATCGGATCGAATCGAATCGAATCGAATCGAATCGAATCGGATCGGATCGAATCGGATCGGATCGAATCGAATCGAATCGAATCGAATCGGATCGGATCGAATCGGATCGAATCGGATCGAATCGAATCAGATCGAATCGAATCGAATCGAATCGAATCGAATCGGATCGGATGGAATCGGATCGGATCGAATCGAATTGAATCGGATCGAATCGGATCGAATCGAATCGAATCGAATCGAATCGAATCGAATCGAATCGAATCGGATCGGATCGAATCGGATCGGATCGAATCGAATCGAATCGAATCGATTCGAATCGAATCGAATCGAATCGAATCGAATCGAATCGGATCGAATCGGATCGGATCGAATCGAATCGGATCGGATCGAATCCAATCGGATCGGATCGAATCGAATCGAATCGAATCGAATCGGATCGAATCGGATCGAATCGAATCGGATCGAATCGAATCGAATCGGATCGGATCGAATCGGATCGGATCGAATCGAATCGAATCGGATCGGATCGAATCGAATCGGATCGATTCGGATCGAATCGAATCGGATCGAATCGAATCGAATCGGATCGGATCGAATCGGATCGAATCGAATCGGATCGAATCGGATCGGATCGAATCGAATCGGATCGAATCGAATCGAATCGAATCGAATCGAATCGGATCGGATCGAATCGAATCGGATCGATTCGGATCGAATCGAATCGGATCGAATCGAATCGAATCGGATCGGATCGGATCGAATCGGATCGGATCGGATCGGATCGGAATCGAGTCGGATCGAATCGGATCGAATCGGATCGAATCGGATCGGATCGAATCGGATCGAATCGGATCGAATCGAATCGAATCGGATCGGATCGAATCGGATCGAATCGAATCGGATCGGAATCGAATCGAATCGAATCGAATCGAATCGAATCGAATCGAATCGAATCGAATCGGATCGAATCGAATCGGATCGGATCGAATCGGATCGAATCGAATCGGATCGGAATCGAATCGGATCGAATCGAATCGAATCGAATCGAATCGAATCGGATCGGATCGAATAGAATCGAATCGAATCGAATCGAATCGAATCGAATCGAATCGAATCGAATCGAATCGAATCGAATCGAATCGAATCGAATCGGATCGAATCGGATCGAATCGGATCGAATCGAATCAGATCGAATCGAATCGAATCGAATCGAATCGAATCGGATCGGATCGAATCGGATCGGATCGAATCGAATTGAATCGGATCGAATCGGATCGAATCGGATCGAATCGAATCGAATCGAATCGGATCGGATCGAATCTGATCGAATCGAATCGAGTCGAATCGGATCGAATCGGATCGGATCGAATCGGATCGAATCGGATCGAATCGAATCAGATCGAATCGAATCGAATCGAATCGAATCGAATCGAATCGGATCGATTCGGATCGAATCGAATCGGATCGAATCGAATCGAATCGGATCGGATCGGATCGAATCGGATCGGATCGGAATCGAGTCGGATCGAATCGGATCGAATCGGATCGAATCGGATCGGATCGGATCGGATCGGATCGGATCGAATCGGATCGAATCGAATCGAATCGGATCGGATCGAATCGGATCGAATCGAATCGGATCGGAATCGAATCGAATCGAATCGAATCGAATCGGATCGAATCGAATCGAATCGAATCGAATCGAATCGGATCGGATCGAATCGGATCGAATCGAATCGGATCGGAATCGAATCGAATCGGATCGAATCGAATCGAATCGGATCGGATCGAATAGAATCGAATCGAATCGAATCGGATCGGATCGAATCGGATCGGATCGAATCGGATCGAATCGAATCGAATCGAATCGAATCGAATCGAATCGAATCGAATCGAATCGAATCGAATCGAATCGAATCGAATCGAATCGAATCGGATCGAATCGGATCGAATCGAATCGAATCGAATCGAATCGAATCGGATCGGATCGAATCGGATCGGATCGAATCGAATCGAATCGGATCGAATCGGATCGGATCGAATCGGATCGAATCGGATCGAATCGAATCAGATCGAATCGAATCGAATCGAATCGAATCGAATCGAATCGAATCGAATCGAATCGAATCGAATCGGATCGGATCGAATCGGATCGGATCGAATCGAATTGAATCGGATCGAATCGGATCGAATCGAATCGAATCGAATCGGATCGGATCGAATCGGATCGGATCGAATCGAATCGAATCGAATCGAATCGAATCGAATCGAATCGAATCGAATCGAATCGAATCGAATCGGATCGGATCGAATCGGATCGGATCGAATCGAATCGGATCGGATCGAATCGAATCGAATCGGATCGGATCGAATCGAATCGAATCGAATCGAATCGGATCGAATCGGATCGAATCGAATCGGATCGAATCGAATCGAATCGGATCGGATCGAATCGGATCGGATCGAATCGAATCGGATCGATTCGGATCGAATCGAATCGGATCGAATCGAATCGAATCGAATCGGATCGGATCGAATCGGATCGAATCGAATCGGATCGTATCGGATCGGATCGAATCGAATCGGATCGAATCGAATCGAATCGAATCGGATCGGATCGAATCGGATCGGATCGAATCGGATCGGATCGAATCGAATCGGATCGATTCGGATCGAATCGAATCGGATCGAATCGAATCGAATCGAATCGGATCGGATCGGATCGAATCGGATCGGATCGGAATCGAGTCGGATCGAATCGGATCGAATCGGATCGAATCGGATCGAATCGGATCGGATCGAATCGGATCGAATCGGATCGAATCGAATCGAATCGGATCGGATCGAATCGGATCGAATCGAATCGGATCGGAATCGAATCGAATCGAATCGAATCGAATCGAATCGAATCAGATCGAATCGAATCGAATCGGATCGGATCGAATCGGATCGAATCGAATCGAATCGAATCGAATCGAATCGAATCGGATCGGATCGAATCGGATCGAATCGAATCGAATCGAATCGAATCGAATCGGATCGAATCGGATCGAATCGGATCGAATCGGATCGAATCGAATCGGATCGGATCGAATCGGATCGAATCGAATCGGATCGGATCGGATCGAATCGAATCGAATCGAATCGAATCGAATCGAATCGGATCGAATCGGATCGAATCGGATCGAATCGGATCGAATCGAATCGGATCGGATCGAATCGGATCGAATCGAATCGGATCGGATCGGATCGAATCGAATCGAATCGGATCGAATCGGATCGAATCGGATCGAATCGAATCGGATCGGATCGAATTGGATCGAATCGGATCGAATCGAATCGAATCGAATCGGATCGGATCGAATCGGATCGGATCGAATCGAATCGAATGGAATCGGATCGAATCGGATCGAATCGAATCGGATCGAATCGAATCGAATCGAATCGGATCGGATCGAATCGGATCGAATCGAATCGGATCGGAATCGAATCGAATCGAATCGAATCGATTCGAATCGAATCGAATCGAATCGAATCGAATCGAATCGAATCGAATCGAATCGAATCGAATCGAATCGGATCGAATGGAATAGGATCGAATCGGATCGAATCGGATCGAATCGAATCGAATCGGATCGGATCGAATCGGATCGAATCGAATCGGATCGGAATCGAATCGAATCGAATCGAATCGAATCGAATCGAATCGAATCGAATCGAATCGGATCGAATCGGATCGAATCGGATCGAATCGAATCGAATCGGATCGGAATCGAATCGAATCGAATCGAATCGAATCGAATCGAATCGAATCGAATCGAATCGAATCGAATCGAATCGAATCGAATCGAATCGAATCGAATCGAATCGAATCGAATCGAATCGAATCGAATCGAATCGAATCGAATCGAATCGAATCGAATCGAATCGAATCGAATCGAATCGAATCGAATCGAATCGAATCGAATCGAATCGAATCGAATCGAATCGAATCGAATCGAATCGAATCGAATCGGATCGAATCGAATCGAATCGGATCGAATCGAATCGGATCGAATCGGATCGAATCGAATCGAATCGAATCGGATCGAATCGAATCGGATCGAATCGAATCGAATCGAATCGAATCGAATCGAATCGAATCGGATCGAATCGGATCGAATCGAATCGGATCGGAATCGAATCGAATCGAATCGAATCGAATCGAATCGAATCGAATCGAATCGAATCGGATCGAATCGGATCGAATCGGATCGAATCGAATCGAATCGGATCGGAATCGAATCGAATCGAATCGAATCGAATCGAATCGAATCGAATCGAATCGAATCGAATCGAATCGAATCGAATCGAATCGAATCGAATCGAATCGAATCGAATCGAATCGAATCGAATCGAATCGAATCGAATCGAATCGAATCGAATCGAATCGAATCGAATCGAATCGAATCGAATCGAATCGGATCGAATAGGATCGATTCGAATCGGATCGGATCGAATCGAATCGAATCGAATCGAATCGAATCGAATCGAATCGAATCGAATCGAATCGAATCGAATCGAATCGAATCGGAATCGAATCGGATCGAATCGGTTCGAATCGGATCGAATCGAATCGGATCGAATCGGATCGAATCGGATCGAATCGGATCGAATCGAATCGAATCGAATCGAATCGAATCGAATCGAATCGAATCGAATCGAATCGAATCGAATCGAATCGAATCGAATCGAATCGAATCGAATCGAATCGAATCGAATCGAATCGAATCGAATCGAATCGAATCGAATCGAATCGAATCGAATCGAATCGGAATCGAATCGGATCGAATCGGATCGAATCGGATCGAATCGAATCGAATCGAATCGAATCGAATCGGAATCGAATCGGATCGAATCGGTTCGAATCGGATCGAATCGAATCGGATCGAATCGAATCGAATCGAATCGAATCGAATCGAATCGAATCGAAT
Source organism: Chrysolina oricalcia (assembly GCA_944452925.2). Taxonomy (NCBI): domain Eukaryota; kingdom Metazoa; phylum Arthropoda; class Insecta; order Coleoptera; family Chrysomelidae; genus Chrysolina; species Chrysolina oricalcia. The sequence continues at coordinate 44,120,089 of OX101808.2, read as the reverse complement.
CGGATCGAATCGAATCGAATCGGATCGAATCGGATCGAATCGGATCGAATCGAATCGAATCGAATCGGATCGAATCGAATCGGATCGAATCGAATCGAATCGAATCGAATCGAATCGAATCGAATCGAATCGAATCGAATCGAATCGAATCGAATCGAATCGAATCGAATCGAATCGAATCGAATCGGATCGAATAGGATCGATTCGAATCGGATCGGATCGAATCGAATCGAATCGAATCGAATCGAATCGAATCGAATCGAATCGGAATCGAATCGGATCGAATCGGTTCGAATCGGATCGAATCGAATCGGATCGAATCGGATCGAATCGGATCGAATCGGATCGAATCGAATCGAATCGAATCGAATCGAATCGAATCGAATCGAATCGAATCGAATCGAATCGAATCGAATCGAATCGAATCGAATCGAATCGAATCGAATCGAATCGAATCGAATCGAATCGAATCGAATCGAATCGAATCGAATCGAATCGAATCGAATCGAATCGAATCGAATCGAATCGAATCGAATCGAATCGAATCGAATCGAATCGAATTGGATCGAATCGAATCGAATCGAATCGGATCGAATCGGATCGAATCGGATCGAATCGAATCGAATCGAATCGGATCGAATCGAATCGGATCGAATCGAATCGAATCGAATCGAATCGAATCGAATCGAATCGAATCGAATCGAATCGAATCGAATCGAATCGAATCGAATCGAATCGAATCGAATCGAATCGAATCGAATCGAATCGAATCGAATCGAATCGAATCGAATCGAATCGAATCGAATCGAATCGAATCGAATCGAATCGAATCGAATCGGATCGAATAGGATCGATTCGAATCGGATCGGATCGAATCGAATCGAATCGAATCGAATCGAATCGAATCGAATCGAATCGAATCGAATCGAATCGAATCGAATCGAATCGAATCGGATCGAATCGAATCGAATCGGATCGAATCGGATCGAATCGGATCGAATCGAATCGACTCGAATCGGATCGAATCGAATCGGATCGAATCGAATCGAATCGAATCGAATCGAATCGAATCGAATCGAATCGAATCGAATCGAATCGAATCGGATCGAATAGGATCGATTCGAATCGGATCGGATCGAATCGAATCGAATCGAATCGAATCGAATCGAATCGAATCGAATCGAATCGAATCGAATCGAATCGAATCGGAATCGAATCGGATCGAATCGGTTCGAATCGGATCGAATCGAATCGGATCGAATCGGATCGAATCGGATCGAATCGGATCGAATCGAATCGAATCGAATCGAATCGAATCGAATCGAATCGAATCGGATCGAATCGAATCGAATCGGATCGAATCGGATCGAATCGAATCGAATCGAATCGAATCGGATCGAATCGAATCGGATCGAATCGAATCGAATCGAATCGAATCGAATCGAATCGAATCGAATCGAATCGAATCGAATCGAATCGAATCGAATCGAATCGAATCGAATCGAATCGGATCGAATAGGATCGATTCGAATCGGATCGGATCGAATCGAATCGAATCGAATCGAATCGAATCGAATCGAATCGAATCGAATCGAATCGAATCGGAATCGAATCGGATCGAATCGGTTCGAATCGGATCGAATCGAATCGGATCGAATCGAATCGAATCGGATCGAATCGGATCGAATCGAATCGGATCGAATCGGATCGAATCGAATCGGATCGAATCGAATCGAATCGAATTGGATCGGATCGAATCGAATCGGATCGGATCGAATCGAATCGAATCAGATCGAATCGGATCGAATCGAATCGGATCGAATCGGATCGAATCGAATCGGATCGGATCGAATCGGATCGAATCGAATCGGATCGGAATCGAATCGGATCGAATCGAATCGGATCGAATCGAATCGAATCGAATCGGATCGAATCGGATCGAATCGAATCGGATCGAATCGAATCGAATCGAATCGAATCGAATCGAATCGGATCGGATCGGATCGGATGGGAATCGAATCGAATCGGATCGAATCGGATCGAATCGGATCGAATCGAGTCGGATCGAATCGGATCGAATCGGATCGAATCGAATCGGATCGAATCGAATCGAATCGAATCGAATCGGATCGGATCGAATCGGATCGAATCGGATCGAATCGAATCGAATCGGATCGAATCGAATGGAATCGAATCGAATCGAATCGGATCGAATCGAATCGAATCGGAACGAATCGAATCGGATCGGATCGAATCGAATCGAATCGGATCGGATCGAATCGAATCGAATCGAATCGAATCGGATCGGATCGAATCGGATCGAATCGAATCGGATCGGAATCGAATCGAATCGAATCGGATCGAATCGAATCGAATCGAATCGAATCGAATCGAATCGAATCGAATCGAATCGAATCGAATCGAATCGAATCGAATCGAATCGAATCGAATCGAATCGAATCGAATCGAATCGAATCGAATCGAATCGAATCGAATCGAATCGAATCGAATCGAATCGAATCGAATCGAATCGAATCGAATCGAATCGAATCGAATCGAATCGAATCGAATCGAATCGAATCGAATCGAATCGAATCGAATCGAATCGAATCGAATCGAATCGAATCGAATCGAATCGAATCGAATCGAATCGAATCGAATCGAATCGAATCGGAATCGAATCGAATCTGAATCGAATCGGATCGAATCGGATCGAATCGGATCGAATCGGATCGAATCGAATCGGATCGAATCGGATCGAATCGGATCGAATCGAATCGAATCGGATCGAATCGAATCGGATCGAATCGAATCGAATCGAATCGAATCGAATCGAATCGAATCGAATCGAATCGAATCGAATCGAATCGAATCGAATTGAATCGAATCGACTCGAATCGAATCGGATCAGATCGGATCGAATCGGATCGGATCGAATCGAATCGAATCGAATCGAATCGAATCGGATCGAATCGGATCGATTCGAATCGGATCGAATCGAATCGAATCGGATCGGATCGGATCGGATCGGAATCGAATCGGATCGAATCGAATCGGATCGAATCGAATCGAATCGGATCGGATCGAATCGGATCGGATCGAATCGGATCGGATCGGATCGGAATCGAATCGAATCGGATCGAATCGGATCGAATCGGATCGAATCGAATCGGATCGAATCGAATCGAATCGGATCGAATCGAATCGGATCGAATCGAATCGAATCGAATCGAATCGAATCGAATCGAATCGAATCGAATCGAATCGAATCGAATCGAATCGAATCGAATCGAATCGAATCGAATCGGATCGGATCGAATCGGATCGGATCGGAATCGAATCGAATCGGATCGAATCGGATCGAATCGAATCGGATCGAATCGGATCGAATCGAATCGGATCGGATCGAATCGGATCGAATCGGATCGAATCGAATCGGATCGGATCGAATCGGATCGAATCGGATCGAATCGGATCGAATCGAATCGGATCGAATCGGATCGAATCGAATCGGATCGAATCGAATCGGATCGAATCGAATCGAATCGAATCGAATCGAATCGAATCGAATCGAATCGAATCGAATCGAATCGAATCAAATCGAATCGGATCGGATCGAATCGGATCGAATTGAATCGGATCGAATCGAATTGAATCGAATCGAATCGAATCAAATCGAATCGGATCGGATCGAATCGGATCGAATCGGATCGAATCGGATCGAATCGGATCGAATCGAATCGGATCGGATCGAATCGAATCGAATCGAATCGGAATCGAATCGGATCGAATCGGATCGAATCGGATCGAATCGAATCGGATCGGATCGAATCGGATCGGATCGAATCGGATCGAATCGAATCGGATCGGATCGGATCGAATCGGATCGGATCGAATCGGATCGAATCGGATCGAATCGGATCGAATCGAATCGGATCGAATCGGATCGAATCGGATCGAATCGAATCGGATCGAATCGAATCGAATCGAATCGAATCGGATCGGATCGAATCGGATCGGATCGAATCGAATCGAATCGAATCGGATCGGATCGGATCGAATCGAATCGGATCGAATCGAATCGAATCGGATCGGATCGGATCGGATCGGATCGGATCGAATCGAATCGGATCGGAATCGAATCGAATCGAATCGAATCGAATCGAATCGAATCAAATCGAATCGAATCGAATCGAATCGAATCGAATCGAATCGGATCGAATCGAATCTAATCGGATCGAATCGGATCGAATCGGATCGAATCGGATCGAATCGAATCGAATCGGATCGAATCGGATCGAATCGAATCGGATCGAATCGAATCGAATCGAATCGGATCGGATCGAATCGGATCGAATCGAATCGGATCGGAATCGAATCGAATCGAATCGAATCGAATCGGATCGAATCGAATAGGATCGAATCGGATCGAATCGGATCGAATCGAATCGAATCGGATCGGATCGAATCGGATCGAATCGAATCGGATCGGAATCGAATCGAATCGAATCGAATCGAAACGAATCGGATCGAATCGGATCGAATCGAATCGGATCGGATCGGATCGAATCGGATCGAATCGAATCGGATCGGAATCGAATCGTATCGAATCGAATCGAATCGAATCGAATCGAATCGAATCGAATCGAATCGAATCGAATCGAATCGAATCGAATCGAATCGAATCGAATCGAATCGAATCGAATCGAATCGAATCGAATCGAATCGAATCGAATCGAATCGAATCGAATCGAATCGAATCGAATCGAATCGAATCGAATCGAATCGAATCGAATCGAATCGAATCGAATCGAATCGAATCGAATCGAATCGGATCGAATCGAATCGAATCGAATCGGATCGAATCGGATCGAATCGGATCGAATCGAATCGAATCGGATCGAATCGAATCGGATCGAATCGAATCGAATCGAATCGAATCGAATCGAATCGAATCGAATCGAATCGAATCGAATCGAATCGAATCGAATCGAATCGAATCGAATCGAATCGAATCGAATCGAATCGAATCGAATCGAATCGAATCGAATCGAATCGAATCGAATCGAATCGAATCGGATCGGATCGATTCGAATCGGATCGGATCGAATCGAATCGAATCGAATCGAATCGAATCGAATCGAATCGAATCGAATCGAATCGAATCGAATCGAATCGAATCGAATCGAATCGAATCGAATCGAATCGAATCGAATCGAATCGAATCGAATCGAATCGAATCGAATCGAATCGAATCGAATCGAATCGAATCGAATCGAATCGAATCGAATCGAATCGAATCGAATCGAATCGAATCGAATCGAATCGAATCGGATCGAATAGGATCGATTCGAATCGGATCGGATCGAATCGAATCGAATCGAATCGAATCGAATCGAATCGAATCGAATCGAATCGAATCGAATCGAATCGAATCGAATCGGATCGAATCGAATCGAATCGGATCGAATCGGATCGAATCGGATCGAATCGAATCGACTCGAATCGGATCGAATCGAATCGGATCGAATCGAATCGAATCGAATCGAATCGAATCGAATCGAATCGAATCGAATCGAATCGAATCGAATCGAATCGGATCGAATAGGATCGATTCGAATCGGATCGGATCGAATCGAATCGAATCGAATCGAATCGAATCGAATCGAATCGAATCGAATCGAATCGAATCGAATCGGAATCGAATCGGATCGAATCGGTTCGAATCGGATCGAATCGAATCGGATCGAATCGGATCGAATCGGATCGAATCGGATCGAATCGAATCGAATCGAATCGAATCGAATCGAATCGAATCGAATCGGATCGAATCGAATCGAATCGGATCGAATCGGATCGAATCGAATCGAATCGAATCGAATCGGATCGAATCGAATCGGATCGAATCGAATCGAATCGAATCGAATCGAATCGAATCGAATCGAATCGAATCGAATCGAATCGAATCGAATCGAATCGAATCGAATCGAATCGAATCGAATCGAATCGAATCGGATCGAATAGGATCGATTCGAATCGGATCGGATCGAATCGAATCGAATCGAATCGAATCGAATCGAATCGAATCGAATCGAATCGAATCGGAATCGAATCGGATCGAATCGGTTCGAATCGGATCGAATCGAATCGGATCGAATCGAATCGAATCGGATCGAATCGGATCGAATCGAATCGGATCGAATCGGATCGAATCGAATCGGATCGAATCGAATCGAATCGAATTGGATCGGATCGAATCGAATCGGATCGGATCGAATCGAATCGAATCAGATCGAATCGGATCGAATCGAATCGGATCGAATCGGATCGAATCGAATCGGATCGGATCGAATCGGATCGAATCGAATCGGATCGGAATCGAATCGGATCGAATCGAATCGGATCGAATCGAATCGAATCGAATCGGATCGAATCGGATCGAATCGAATCGGATCGAATCGAATCGAATCGAATCGAATCGAATCGGATCGGATCGGATCGGATGGGAATCGAATCGAATCGGATCGAATCGGATCGAATCGGATCGAATCGAGTCGGATCGAATCGGATCGAATCGGATCGAATCGAATCGGATCGAATCGAATCGAATCGAATCGAATCGGATCGGATCGAATCGGATCGAATCGGATCGAATCGAATCGAATCGGATCGAATCGAATGGAATCGAATCGAATCGAATCGGATCGAATCGAATCGAATCGGAACGAATCGAATCGGATCGGATCGAATCGAATCGAATCGGATCGGATCGAATCGAATCGAATCGAATCGAATCGGATCGGATCGAATCGGATCGAATCGAATCGGATCGGAATCGAATCGAATCGAATCGGATCGAATCGAATCGAATCGAATCGAATCGAATCGAATCGAATCGAATCGAATCGAATCGAATCGAATCGAATCGAATCGAATCGAATCGAATCGAATCGAATCGAATCGAATCGAATCGAATCGAATCGAATCGAATCGAATCGAATCGAATCGAATCGAATCGAATCGAATCGAATCGAATCGAATCGAATCGAATCGAATCGAATCGAATCGAATCGAATCGAATCGAATCGAATCGAATCGAATCGAATCGAATCGAATCGAATCGAATCGAATCGAATCGAATCGAATCGAATCGAATCGAATCGAATCGAATCGGAATCGAATCGAATCTGAATCGAATCGGATCGAATCGGATCGAATCGGATCGAATCGGATCGAATCGAATCGGATCGAATCGGATCGAATCGGATCGAATCGAATCGAATCGGATCGAATCGAATCGGATCGAATCGAATCGAATCGAATCGAATCGAATCGAATCGAATCGAATCGAATCGAATCGAATCGAATCGAATCGAATCGAATCGAATTGAATCGAATCGACTCGAATCGAATCGGATCAGATCGGATCGAATCGGATCGGATCGAATCGAATCGAATCGAATCGAATCGAATCGGATCGAATCGGATCGATTCGAATCGGATCGAATCGAATCGAATCGGATCGGATCGGATCGGATCGGAATCGAATCGGATCGAATCGAATCGGATCGAATCGAATCGAATCGGATCGGATCGAATCGGATCGGATCGAATCGGATCGGATCGGATCGGAATCGAATCGAATCGGATCGAATCGGATCGAATCGGATCGAATCGAATCGGATCGAATCGAATCGAATCGAATCGGATCGAATCGAATCGGATCGAATCGAATCGAATCGAATCGAATCGAATCGAATCGAATCGAATCGAATCGAATCGAATCGAATCGAATCGAATCGAATCGAATCGAATCGAATCGAATCGAATCGAATCGAATCGGATCGGATCGAATCGGATCGGATCGGAATCGAATCGAATCGGATCGAATCGGATCGAATCGAATCGGATCGAATCGGATCGAATCGAATCGGATCGGATCGAATCGGATCGAATCGGATCGAATCGAATCGGATCGGATCGAATCGGATCGAATCGGATCGAATCGGATCGAATCGAATCGGATCGAATCGGATCGAATCGAATCGGATCGAATCGAATCGGATCGAATCGAATCGAATCGAATCGAATCGAATCGAATCGAATCGAATCGAATCGAATCGAATCGAATCAAATCGAATCGGATCGGATCGAATCGGATCGAATTGAATCGGATCGAATCGAATTGAATCGAATCGAATCGAATCAAATCGAATCGGATCGGATCGAATCGGATCGAATCGGATCGAATCGGATCGAATCGGATCGAATCGAATCGGATCGGATCGAATCGAATCGAATCGAATCGGAATCGAATCGGATCGAATCGGATCGAATCGGATCGAATCGAATCGGATCGGATCGAATCGGATCGGATCGAATCGGATCGAATCGAATCGGATCGGATCGGATCGAATCGGATCGGATCGAATCGGATCGAATCGGATCGAATCGGATCGAATCGAATCGGATCGAATCGGATCGAATCGGATCGAATCGAATCGGATCGAATCGAATCGAATCGAATCGAATCGAATCGGATCGGATCGAATCGGATCGGATCGAATCGAATCGAATCGAATCGGATCGGATCGGATCGAATCGAATCGGATCGAATCGAATCGAATCGGATCGGATCGGATCGGATCGGATCGGATCGAATCGAATCGGATCGGAATCGAATCGAATCGAATCGAATCGAATCGAATCGAATCAAATCGAATCGAATCGAATCGAATCGAATCGAATCGAATCGGATCGAATCGAATCTAATCGGATCGAATCGGATCGAATCGGATCGAATCGGATCGAATCGAATCGAATCGGATCGAATCGGATCGAATCGAATCGGATCGAATCGAATCGAATCGAATCGGATCGGATCGAATCGGATCGAATCGAATCGGATCGGAATCGAATCGAATCGAATCGAATCGAATCGGATCGAATCGAATAGGATCGAATCGGATCGAATCGGATCGAATCGAATCGAATCGGATCGGATCGAATCGGATCGAATCGAATCGGATCGGAATCGAATCGAATCGAATCGAATCGAAACGAATCGGATCGAATCGGATCGAATCGAATCGGATCGGATCGGATCGAATCGGATCGAATCGAATCGGATCGGAATCGAATCGTATCGAATCGAATCGAATCGAATCGAATCGAATCGAATCGAATCGAATCGAATCGAATCGAATCGAATCGAATCGAATCGAATCGAATCGAATCGAATCGAATCGAATCGAATCGAATCGAATCGAATCGAATCGAATCGAATCGAATCGAATCGAATCGAATCGAATCGGATCGAATCGAATCGAATCGAATCGGATCGAATCGGATCGAATCGGATCGAATCGAATCGAATCGGATCGAATCGAATCGGATCGAATCGAATCGAATCGAATCGAATCGAATCGAATCGAATCGAATCGAATCGAATCGAATCGAATCGAATCGAATCGAATCGAATCGAATCGAATCGAATCGAATCGAATCGAATCGAATCGAATCGAATCGAATCGAATCGAATCGAATCGAATCGAATCGGATCGGATCGATTCGAATCGGATCGGATCGAATCGAATCGAATCGAATCGAATCGAATCGAATCGAATCGAATCGAATCGAATCGAATCGAATCGAATCGAATCGAATCGAATCGAATCGAATCGAATCGAATCGAATCGAATCGAATCGAATCGAATCGAATCGAATCGAATCGAATCGAATCGAATCGAATCGAATCGAATCGAATCGAATCGAATCGAATCGAATCGAATCGAATCGAATCGAATCGAATCGAATCGAATCGAATCGGAATCGAATCGGATCGAATCGGATCGAATCGGATCGAATCGAATCGGATCGAATCGGATCGAATCGGATCGAATCGGATCGAATCGAATCGGATCGAATCGGATCGAATCGAATCGGATCGAATCGAATCGAATCGAATTGGATCGGATCGAATCGGATCGGATCGAATCGAATCGAATCGGATCGAATCGGATCGAATCGAATCGGATCGAATCGAATCGAATCGGATCGGATCGAATCGGATCGAATCGAATCGGATCGGAATCGAATCGGATCGAATCGAATCGGATCGAATCGAATCGAATCGAATCGGATCGAATCGGATCGAATCGAATGGGATCGAATCGAATCGAATCGAATCGAATCGGATCGGATCGAATCGGATCGGATCGGAATCGAATCGAATCGGATCGAATCGGATCGAATCGGATCGAATCGAGTCGGATCGAATCGGATCGAATCGGATCGAATCGAATCGGATCGAATCGAATCGAATCGAATCGAATCGAATCGAATCGAATCGAATCGAATCGAATCGAATCGAATCGAATCGGATCGGATCGAATCGGATCGGAACGAATCGGATCGAATCGAATCGAATCGAATCGAATCGAATTGATTCGAATCGGATCGAATCGAATCGAATCGAATCGGATCGAATCGAATCGAATCGGATCGGATCGAATCGGATCGGATCGAATCGAATCGAATCGGATCGGATCGAATCGGATCGAATCGAATCGAATCGAATCGGATCGGAATCGAATCGAATCGGATCGAATCGAATCGAATCGGATCGGATCGAATCGAATCGAATCGAATCGAATCGAATCGAATTGAATCGAATCGGAATCGAATCGAATCGGAATCGAATCGGATCGAATCGGATCGAATCGGATCGAATCGAATCGGATCGAATCGGATCGAATCGAATCGGATCGAATCGGATCGAATCGGATCGAATCGAATCGAATAGAATCGAATCGAATCGAATCGAATCGAATCGAATCGAATCGAATCGAATCGAATCGAATGGGATCGGATCGAATCGGATCGGATCGAATCGAACCGAATCGAATCGGATCGAATCGGATCGAATCGAATCGAATCGAATCGGATCGAATCGAATCGAATCGGATCGGATCGAATCGGATCGAATCGGATCGGATCGGAATCGAATCGGATCGAATCGAATCGGATCGAATCGAATCGAATCGGATCGGAATCGAATCGAATCGGATCGAATCGGATCGAATCGGATAGAATCGAATCGGATCGAATCGAATCGAATCGGATCGAATCGAATCGGATCGAATCGAATCGAATCGAATCGAATCGAATCGAATCGAATCGGATCGGATCGAATCGGATCGGATCGGAATCGAATCGAATCGGATCGAATCGGATCGAATCGAATCGGATCGAATCGGATCGAATCGGATCGAATCGGATCGGATCGAATCGGATCGAATCGGATCGAATCGAATCGGATCGGATCGGATCGAATCGGATCGAATCGGATCGAATCGGATCGAATCGAATCGGATCGAATCGGATCGAATCGGATCGAATCGAATCGGATCGAATCGAATCGAATCGAATCGTATCGAATCGGATCGGATCGAATCGGATCGAATCGGATCGAATCGAATCGGATCGGATCGGATCGAATCGAATCGAATCGAATCGAATCGAATCGAATCGAATCGAATCGAATCGAATCGAATCGAATCGAATCGAATCGAATCGAATCGGAATCGGAATCGAATCGAATCGGATCGAATCGGATCGAATCGGATCGAATCGAATCGGATCGGATCGGATCGGATCGAATCGGATCGGATCGAATCGGATCGAATCGAATCGGATCGGATCGGATCGAATCGGATCGAATCGGATCGAATCGAATCGGATCGAATCGGATCGAATCGGATCGAATCGAATCGGATCGAATCGAATCGAATCGAATCGGATCGGATCGAATCGGATCGGATCGAATCGAATCGAATCGAATCGGATCGGATCGGATCGAATCGAATCGGATCGAATCGAATCGGATCGAATCGAATCGAATCGAATCGGATCGGATCGGATCGGATCGAATCGAATCGGATCGGATCGAATCGGATCGGATCGAATCGGATCGAATCGAATCGGATCGGATCGGATCGAATCGGATCGAATCGGATCGAATCGAATCGGATCGAATCGAATCGAATCGAATCGAATCGAATCGGATCGGATCGAATCGGATCGGATCGAATCGAATCGAATCGGATCGGATCGGATCGAATCGAATCGGATCGAATCGAATCGGATCGAATCGAATCGGATCGGATCGAATCGGATCGGATCGAATCGAATCGAATCGAATCGAATCGGATCGGATCGAATCGGATCGGATCGAATCGAATCGGATCGGATCGAATCGGATCGAATCGAATCGGATCGGAATCGAATCGGATCGAATCGAATCGGATCGAATCGAATCGAATCGAATCGGATCGAATCGGATCGAATCGAATGGGATCGAATCGAATCGAATCGAATCGAATCGGATCGGATCGAATCGGAACGGATCGGAATCGAATCGAATCGGATCGAATCGGATCGAATCGGATCGAATCGAGTCGGATCGAATCGGATCGAATCGGATCGAATCGAATCGGATCGAATCGAATCGAATCGAATCGAATCGAATCGAATCGAATCGGATCGGATCGAATCGGATCGGATCGAATCGGATCGAATCGAATCGAATCGAATCGGATCGCAATCGAATCGAATCGGATCGAATCGAATCGAATCGGATCGGATCGAATCGAATCGAATCGAATCGAATCGAATCGAATCGAATCGAATCGAATCGAATCGAATCGAATTGAATCGAATCGGAATCGAATCGAATCGGAATCGAATCGGATCGAATCGGATCGAATCGGATCGAATCGAATCGGATCGAATCGGATCGAATCGAATCGGATCGAATCGGATCGAATCGGATCGAATCGAATCGAATCGAATCGAATCGAATCGAATCGAATCGAATCGAATCGAATCGAATCGAATCGAATGGGATCGGATCGAATCGGATCGGATCGAATCGAACCGAATCGAATCGGATCGAATCGGATCGAATCGAATCGAATCGGATCGAATCGGATCGAATCGAATCGAATCGAATCGAATCGAATCGAATCGGATCGAATCGAATCGGATCGAATCGAATCGAATCGAATCGAATCGAATCGAATCGAATCGAATCGAATCGAATCGAATCGAATCGAATCGAATCGAATCGAATCGAATCGAATCGGATCGGATCGAATCGGATCGGATCGGAATCGAATCGAATCGGATCGAATCGGATCGAATCGAATCGGATCGAATCGGATCGAATCGAATCGGATCGGATCGAATCGGATCGAATCGGATCGAATCGAATCGGATCGGATCGAATCGGATCGAATCGGATCGAATCGGATCGAATCGAATCGGATCGAATCGGATCGAATCGAATCGGATCGAATCGAATCGGATCGAATCGAATCGAATCGAATCGAATCGAATCGAATCGAATCGAATCGAATCGAATCGAATCGAATCGAATCGAATCAAATCGAATCGGATCGGATCGAATCGGATCGAATTGAATCGGATCGAATCGAATTGAATCGAATCGAATCGAATCAAATCGAATCGGATCGGATCGAATCGGATCGAATCGGATCGAATCGGATCGAATCGGATCGAATCGAATCGGATCGGATCGAATCGAATCGAATCGAATCGGAATCGAATCGGATCGAATCGGATCGAATCGGATCGAATCGAATCGGATCGGATCGAATCGGATCGGATCGAATCGGATCGAATCGAATCGGATCGGATCGGATCGAATCGGATCGGATCTAATCGGATCGAATCGGATCGAATCGGATCGAATCGAATCGGATCGAATCGGATCGAATCGGATCGAATCGAATCGGATCGAATCGAATCGAATCGAATCGAATCGGATCGGATCGAATCGGATCGGATCGAATCGAATCGAATCGAATCGGATCGGATCGGATCGAATCGAATCGGATCGAATCGAATCGAATCGGATCGGATCGGATCGGATCGGATCGGATCGAATCGAATCGGATCGGAATCGAATCGAATCGAATCGAATCGAATCGAATCGAATCAAATCGAATCGAATCGAATCGAATCGAATCGAATCGAATCGGATCGAATCGAATCTAATCGGATCGAATCGGATCGAATCGGATCGAATCGGATCGAATCGAATCGAATCGGATCGAATCGGATCGAATCGAATCGGATCGAATCGAATCGAATCGAATCGGATCGGATCGAATCGGATCGAATCGAATCGGATCGGAATCGAATCGAATCGAATCGAATCGAATCGGATCGAATCGAATAGGATCGAATCGGATCGAATCGGATCGAATCGAATCGAATCGGATCGGATCGAATCGGATCGAATCGAATCGGATCGGAATCGAATCGAATCGAATCGAATCGAAACGAATCGGATCGAATCGGATCGAATCGAATCGGATCGGATCGGATCGAATCGGATCGAATCGAATCGGATCGGAATCGAATCGTATCGAATCGAATCGAATCGAATCGAATCGAATCGAATCGAATCGAATCGAATCGAATCGAATCGAATCGAATCGAATCGAATCGAATCGAATCGAATCGAATCGAATCGAATCGAATCGAATCGAATCGAATCGAATCGAATCGAATCGAATCGAATCGAATCGAATCGAATCGAATCGAATCGAATCGGATCGAATCGAATCGAATCGAATCGGATCGAATCGGATCGAATCGGATCGAATCGAATCGAATCGGATCGAATCGAATCGGATCGAATCGAATCGAATCGAATCGAATCGAATCGAATCGAATCGAATCGAATCGAATCGAATCGAATCGAATCGAATCGAATCGAATCGAATCGAATCGAATCGAATCGAATCGAATCGAATCGAATCGAATCGAATCGAATCGAATCGAATCGAATCGAATCGAATCGAATCGAATCGGATCGGATCGATTCGAATCGGATCGGATCGAATCGAATCGAATCGAATCGAATCGAATCGAATCGAATCGAATCGAATCGAATCGAATCGAATCGAATCGAATCGAATCGAATCGAATCGAATCGAATCGAATCGAATCGAATCGAATCGAATCGAATCGAATCGAATCGAATCGAATCGAATCGAATCGAATCGAATCGAATCGAATCGGATCGAATTGAATCGAATCGGATCGAATCGGATCGAATCGAATCGAATCGAATCGAATCGAATCGAATCGAATCGAATCGAATCGGATCGAATCGAATCGAATCGGATCGAATCGGATCGAATCGGATCGAATCGAATCGGATCGGATCGAATCGAATCGAATCGAATCGGATCGGAATCGAATCGAATCGGATCGAATCGGATCGAATCGGATCGAATCGAGTCGGATCGAATCGGATCGAATCGGATCGAATCGAATCGGATCGGATCGAATCGAATCGAATCGAATCGGATCGGATCGGATCGAATCGGATCGGATCGAATCGAATCGGATCGAATCGAATCGAATCGAATTTGATCGGATCGGATCGGATCGAATCGAATCGGATCGGAATCGAATCGAATCGAATCGAATCGAATCGAATCGAATCGAATCGAATCGAATCGAATCGAATCGAATCGAATCGAATCGAATCGAATCGAATCGAATCGAATCGAATCGAATCGAATCGAATCGAATCGAATCGAATCGAATCGAATCGAATCGAATCGAATCGAATCGAATCGAATCGGATCGAATTGAATCGAATCGGATCGAATCGGATCGAATCGAATCGAATCGAATCGAATCGAATCGAATCGAATCGGATCGAATCGAATCGAATCGGATCGAATCGGATCGAATCGGATCGAATCGAATCGAATCGGATCGAATCGGATCGAATCGGATCGAATCGGATCGAATCGGATCGATTCGAATCGGATCGAATCGAATCGAATCGGATCGGATCGAATCGAATCGGATCGAATCGAATCGAATCGGATCGGAATCGAATCGAATCGAATCGAATCGAATCGAATCGAATCGAATCGAATCGAATCGAATCGAATCGAATCGAATCGAATCGAATCGAATCGAATCGAATCGAATCGAATCGAATCGAATCGAATCGAATCGAATCGGATCGAATCGAATAGGATCGAATCGGATCGAATCGGATCGAATCGAATCGAATCGGATCGGATCGAATCGGATCGAATCGAATCGGATCGGAATCGAATCGAATCGAATCGAATCGAATCGAATCGAATCGGATCGAATCGAATCGAATAGGATCGAATCGAATCGAATCGAATCGAATCGAATCGAATCGAATCGAATCGAATAGGATCGAATCGAATCGAATCGAATCGAATCGAATCGAATCGAATCGAATCGAATCGAATCGAATCGAATCGAATCGAATCGAATCGGATCGAATCGAATAGGATCGAATCGGATCGAATCGGATCGAATCGAATCGGATCGGATCGAATCGGATCGAATCGAATCGGATCGGAATCGAATCGAATCGAATCGAATCGAATCGAATCGGATCGAATCGAATCGGATCGGATCGAATCGAATCGGATCGGATCGAATCGGATCGGATCGAATCGAATCGAATCGAATCGAATCGATTCGAATCGAATCGAATCGAATCGAATCGAATCGGATCGAATCGGATCGGATCGAATCGAATCGGATCGGATCGAATCGAATCGGATCGGATCGAATCGAATCGAATCGGATTGAATCGGATCGAATCGAATCGGATCGAATCGAATCGAATCGGATCGGATCGAATCGGATCGAATCGAATCGAATCGGATCGGATCGAATCGAATCGGATCGATTCGGATCGAATCGGATCGAATCGAATCGAATCGGATCGGATCGAATCGGATCGAATCGAATCGGATCGAATCGGATCGGAACGAATCGAATCGGATCGAATCGAATCGAATCGAATCGAATCGAATCGGATCGGATCGAATCGGATCGGATCGAATCGAATCGAATCGGATCGATTCGGATCGAATCGGATCGAATCGAATCGGATCGAATCGGATCGAATCGGATCGAATCGAATCAGATCGAATCGAATCGAATCGAATCGAATCGAATCGGATCGGATCGAATCGGATCGGATCGAATCGAATTGAATCGGATCGAATCGGATCGAATCGGATCGAATCGAATCGAATCGGATCGGATCGAATCGGATCGAATCGAATCGAATCGAATCGAATCGAATCGAATCGAATCGAATCGAATCGGATCGAATCGGATCGAATCGAATCGAATCGAATCGAATCGGATCGGATCGAATCGGATCGGATCGAATCGAATTGAATCGGATCGAATCGGATCGGATCGAATCGGATCGAATCGAATCGAATCGGATCGAATCGAATCGAATCGGATCGGATCGAATCGGATCGGATCGGAATCGAATCGAATCGGATCGAATCGGATCGAATCGGATCGAATCGAATCGGATCGAATCGGATCGAATCGGATCGAATCGAATCAGATCGAATCGAATCGAATCGAATCGGATCGGATCGAATCGGATCGGATCGAATCGAATTGAATCGGATCGAATCGGATCGAATCGGATCGAATCGAATCGAATCGGATCGGATCGAATCGGATCGAATCGAATCGAATCGAATCGAATCGAATCGAATCGAATCGAATCGAATCGAATCGAATCGAATCGAATCGAATCGGATCGAATCGGATCGAATCGAATCGAATCGAATCGAATCGGATCGGATCGAATCGGATCGGATCGAATCGAATCGAATCGAATCGAATCGGATCGGATCGAATCGGATCGAATCGGATCGAATCGAATCAGATCGAATCGAATCGAATCGAATCGAATCGGATCGGATGGAATCGGATCGGATCGAATCGAATTGAATCGGATCGAATCGGATCGAATCGAATCGAATCGAATCGGATCGGATCGAATCGGATCGGATCGAATCGAATCGAATCGAATCGAATCGATTCGAATCGAATCGAATCGAATCGAATCGAATCGGATCGAATCGGATCGGATCGAATCGAATCGGATCGGATCGAATCCAATCGGATCGGATCGAATCGAATCGAATCGAATCGAATCGAATCGGATCGAATCGGATCGAATCGAATCGGATCGAATCGAATCGAATCGGATCGGATCGAATCGGATCGAATCGAATCGAATCGGATCGGATCGAATCGGATCGGATCGAATCGGATCGAATCGAATCGGATCGAATCGGATCGGATCGAATCGAATCGGATCGATTCGGATCGAATCGAATCGGATCGAATCGAATCGAATCGGATCGGATCGAATCGGATCGAATCGAATCGGATCGAATCGGATCGGATCGAATCGAATCGGATCGAATCGAATCGAATCGAATCGAATCGGATCGGATCGAATCGGATCGGATCGAATCGAATCGGATCGATTCGGATCGAATCGAATCGGATCGAATCGAATCGAATCGGATCGGATCGGATCGGATCGAATCGGATCGGATCGGATCGGATCGGAATCGAGTCGGATCGAATCGGATCGAATCGGATCGAATCGGATCGGATCGAATCGGATCGAATCGGATCGAATCGAATCGAATCGGATCGGATCGAATCGGATCGAATCGAATCGGATCGGAATCGAATCGAATCGAATCGAATCGAATCGAATCGAATCGAATCGAATCGAATCGAATCGGATCGAATCGAATCGGATCGGATCGAATCGGATCGAATCGAATCGGATCGGAATCGAATCGAATCGGATCGAATCGAATCGAATCGAATCGAATCGAATCGGATCGGATCGAATAGAATCGAATCGAATCGAATCGAATCGAATCGAATCGAATCGAATCGAATCAAATCGAATCGAATCGAATCGAATCGAATCGGATCGAATCGGATCGAATCGGATCGAATCAGATCGAATCGAATCGGATCGAATCGGATCGAATCGGATCGAATCGAATCAGATTGAATCGAATCGAATCGAATCGAATCGGATCGGATCGGATCGAATCGGATCGGATCGAATCGAATTGAATCGGATCGAATCGGATCGAATCGAATCGAATCGAATCGAATCGAATCGGATCGGATCGATTCGAATCGGATCGGATCGAATCGAATCGAATCGAATCGAATCGAATCGAATCGAATCGAATCGAATCGAATCGAATCGAATCGAATCGAATCGGAATCGAATCGGATCGAATCGGATCGAATCGGATCGAATCGAATCGGATCGAATCGGATCGAATCGGATCGAATCGGATCGAATCAAATCGGATCGAATCGGATCGAATCGAATCGGATCGAATCGAATTGGATCGGATCGAATCGGATCGGATCGAATCGAATCGAATCGGATCGAATCGGATCGAATCGAATCGGATCGAATCGAATCGAATCGAATCGGATCGGATCGGATCGAATCGGATCGAATCGAATCGGATCGAATCGGATCGAATCGGATCGAATCGAATCAGATCGAATCGAATCGAATCGAATCGAATCGGATCGGATCGGATCGAATCGGATCGGATCGAATCGAATTGAATCGGATCGAATCGGATCGAATCGAATCGAATCGAATCGAATCGAATCGAATCGGATCGGATCGATTCGAATCGGATCGGATCGAATCGAATCGAATCGAATCGAATCGAATCGAATCGAATCGAATCGAATCGAATCGAATCGAATCGAATCGAATCGAATCGAATCGGATCGAATCGGATCGAATCGAATCGAATCGAATCGAATCGGGTCGGATCGAATCGGATCGGATCGAATCGAATTGAATCGGATCGAATCGGATCGAATCGGATCGAATCGAATCGAATCGGATCGGATCGAATCGGATCGAATCGAATCGAATCGGATCGAATCGAATCGAATCGAATCGAATCGGATCGGATCGAATCGGATCGGATCGGATCGGAATCGAATCGAATCGGATCGAATCGGATCGAATCGGATCGAATCGAATCGGATCGAATCGGATCGAATCGGATCGAATCGAATCAGATCGAATCGAATCGAATCGAATCGAATCGAATCGAATCGGATCGGATCGGATCGAATCGGATCGGATCGAATCGAATTGAATCGGATCGAATCGGATCGAATCGAATCGAATCGAATCGAATCGAATCGAATCGGATCGGATCGATTCGAATCGGATCGGATCGAATCGAATCGAATCGAATCGAATCGAATCGAATCGAATCGAATCGAATCGAATCGAATCGAATCGAATCGAATCGAATCGAATCGAATCGAATCGAATCGGAATCGAATCGGATCGAATCGAATCGGATCGGAATCGAATCGAATCGAATCGAATCGAATCGAATCGAATCGAATCGAATCGGATCGAATCGAATCGGATCGGATCGAATCGGATCGAATCGAATCGGATCGGAATCGAATCGAATCGGATCGAATCGAATCGAATCGAATCGAATCGAATCGAATCGGATCGGATCGAATAGAATCGAATCGAATCGAATCGAATCGAATCGAATCGAATCGAATCGAATCGAATCGAATCGAATCGAATCGAATCGAATCGAATCGAATCGGATCGAATCGGATCGAATCGGATCGAATCGAATCGGATCGAATCGGATCGAATCGGATCGAATCGAATCAGATCGAATCGAATCGAATCGAATCGAATCGGATCGGATCGGATCGAATCGGATCGGATCGAATCGAATTGAATCGGATCGAATCGGATCGAATCGAATCGAATCGAATCGAATCGAATCGAATCGAATCGAATCGAATCGGATCGGATCGATTCGAATCGGATCGGATCGAATCGAATCGAATCGAATCGAATCGAATCGAATCGAATCGAATCGAATCGAATCGAATCGAATCGAATCGAATCGAATCGAATCGAATCGAATCGAATCGAATCGAATCGAATCGGAATCGAATCGGATCGAATCGGATCGAATCGGATCGAATCGAATCGGATCGAATCGGATCGAATCGGATCGAATCGGATCGAATCAAATCGGATCGAATCGGATCGAATCGAATCGGATCGAATCGAATCGAATCGAATTGGATCGGATCGAATCGGATCGGATCGAATCGAATCGAATCGGATCGAATCGGATCGAATCGAATCGGATCGAATCGAATCGAATCGGATTGGATCGGATCGAATCGGATCGAATCGAATCGGATCGAATCGGATCGAATCGGATCGAATCGGATCGAATCAAATCGGATCGAATCGGATCGAATCGAATCGGATCGAATCGAATCGAATCGAATTGGATCGGATCGAATCGGATCGGATCGAATCGAATCGAATCGGATCGAATCGGATCGAATCGAATCGGATCGGATCGAATCGAATCGAATCGGATCGGATCGGATCGAATCGGATCGAATCGAATCGGATCGAATCGGATCGAATCGGATCGAATCGAATCAGATCGAATCGAATCGAATCGAATCGAATCGGATCGGATCGGATCGAATCGGATCGGATCGAATCGAATTGAATCGGATCGAATCGGATCGAATCGAATCGAATCGAATCGAATCGAATCGAATCGGATCGGATCGATTCGAATCGGATCGGATCGAATCGAATCGAATCGAATCGAATCGAATCGAATCGAATCGAATCGAATCGAATCGAATCGAATCGAATCGAATCGAATCGAATCGAATCGAATCGGATCGAATCGGATCGAATCGAATCGAATCGAATCGAATCGGGTCGGATCGAATCGGATCGGATCGAATCGAATTGAATCGGATCGAATCGGATCGAATCGGATCGAATCGAATCGAATCGGATCGGATCGAATCGGATCGAATCGAATCGAATCGGATCGAATCGAATCGAATCGAATCGGATCGGATCGAATCGGATCGGATCGGATCGGAATCGAATCGAATCGGATCGAATCGGATCGAATCGGATCGAATCGAATCGGATCGAATCGGATCGAATCGGATCGAATCGAATCAGATCGAATCGAATCGAATTGAATCGAATCGGATCGGATCGGATCGAATCGGATCGGATCGAATCGAATTGAATCGGATCGAATCGAATCGGATCGAATCGAATCGAATCGAATCGAATCGAATCGAATCGGATCGGATCGATTCGAATCGGATCGGATCGAATCGAATCGAATCGAATCGAATCGAATCGAATCGAATCGAATCGAATCGAATCGAATCGAATCGAATCGAATCGAATCGAATCGAATCGAATCGAATCGGAATCGAATCGGATCGAATCGAATCGGATCGGAATCGAATCGAATCGAATCGAATCGAATCGAATCGAATCGAATCGAATCGAATCGGATCGAATCGAATCGGATCGGATCGAATCGGATCGGATCGAATCGAATCGAATCGAGTCGAATCGAATCGAATCGAATCGAATCGAATCGAATCGAATCGAATCGAATCGAATCGAATCGAATCGAATCGGAATCGAATCGGATCGAATCGGATCGAATCGGATCGAATCGAATCGGATCGAATCGGATCGAATCGGATCGAATCGGATCGAATCAAATCGGATCGAATCGGATCGAATCGAATCGGATCGAATCGAATCGAATCGAATTGGATCGGATCGAATCGGATCGGATCGAATCGAATCGAATCGGATCGAATCGGATCGAATCGAATCGGATCGAATCGAATCGAATCGGATCGGATCGGATCGAATCGGATCGAATCGAATCGGATCGGAATCGAATCGGATCGAATCGAATCGGATCGAATCGAATCGAATCGAATCGAATCGGATCGAATCGGATCGAATCGAATCGGATCGAATCGAATCGAATCGAATCGAATCGAATCGGATCGGATCGAATCGGATCGGATTGGAATCGAATCGAATCGGATCGAATCGGATCGAATCGGATCGAATCGAGTCGGATCGAATCGGATCGAATCGGATCGAATCGAATCGGATCGAATCGAATCGAATCGAATCGAATCGAATCGAATCGAATCGAATCGAATCGAATCGAATCGAATCGAATCGAATCGAATCGGATCGGATCGAATCGGATCGGATCGAATCGGATCGAATCGAATCGAATCGAATCGAATCGATTCGAATCGGATCGAATCGAATCGAATCGGATCGAATCGAATCGAATCGGATCGGATCGAATCGGATCGGATCGAATCGAATTGAATCGGATCGGATCGAATTGGATCGAATCGAATCGAATCGGATCGGAATCGAATCGAATCGGATCGAATCGAATCGAATCGGATCGGATCGAATCGAATCGAATCGAATCGAATCGAATCGAATCGAATCGAATCGAATCGAATCGAATCGAATTGAATCGAATCGGAATCGAATCGAATCGGAATCGAATCGGATCGAATCGGATCGAATCGGATCGAATCGAATCGGATCGAATCGGATCGAATCGAATCGGATCGAATCGGATCGAATCGGATCGAATCGAATCGAATCGAATCGAATCGAATCGAATCGAATCGAATGGGATCGGATCGAATCGGATCGGATCGAATCGAACCGAATCGAATCGGATCGAATCGGATCGAATCGAATCGAATCGGATCGAATCGAATCGAATCGGATCGGATCGAATCGGATCGAATCGGATCGGATCGGAATCGAATCGGATCGAATCGAATCGGATCGAATCGAATCGAATCGGATCGGAATCGAATCGAATCGGATCGAATCGGATCGAATCGGATCGAATCGAATCGGATCGAATCGGATCGAATCGGATCGAATCGAATCGGATCGAATCGAATCGAATCGGATCGGATCGAATCGGATCGGATCGGATCGAATCGAATCGAATCGAATCGAATCGAATCGGATCGGATCGGATCGAATCGGATCGGATCAAATCGAATCGGATCGAATCGAATCGAATCGAATCGGATCGGATCGGATCGGATCGGATCGAATCGAATCGGATCGGAATCGAATCGAATCGAATCGAATCGAATCGAATCGAATCGAATCGAATCGAATCGAATCGAATCGAATCGAATCGAATCGAATCGAACCGAACCGAATCGAATCGAATCGAATCGAATCGAATCGAATCGAATCGAATCGAATCGAATCGAATCGGATCGAATCGAATCGAATCGGATCGAATCGGATCGAATCGGATCGAATCGAATCGAATCGAATCGGATCGAATCGGATCGAATCGGATCGAATCGGATCGAATCGAATCGAATCGGATCGGATCGAATCGGATCGAATCGAATCGGATCGGAATCGAATCGAATCGAATCGAATCGAATCGAATCGAATCGAATCGAATCGAATCGAATCGAATCGAATCGAATCGAATCGAATCGAATCGAATCGAATCGAATCGAATCGAATCGAATCGAATCGAATCGAATCGAATCGAATCGAATCGAATCGGATCGAATCGAATCCAATCGGATCGAATCGGATCGAATCGGATCGAATCGAATCGAATCGGATCGAATCGGATCGAATCGAATCGGATCGAATCGAATCGAATCGAATCGAATCGGATC
>OX101808.2:44085552-44093052 GCA_944452925.2 Chrysolina oricalcia | reverse complement strand
TCGAATCGAATCGAATCGAATCGAATCGAATCGAATCGAATCGAATCGAATCGGATCGGATCGAATCGGATCGGATCGAATCGAATTGAATCGGATCGAATCGGATCGGATCGAATCGGATCGAATCGAATCGAATCGGATCGAATCGAATCGAATCGGATCGAATCGGATCGAATCGAATCGAATCGAATCGAATCGGATCGGATCGAATCGGATCGGATCGAATCGAATTGAATCGGATCGAATCGGATCGGATCGAATCGGATCGAATCGAATCGAATCGGATCGAATCGAATCGAATCGGATCGGATCGAATCGGATCGGATCGGAATCGAATCGAATCGGATCGAATCGGATCGAATCGGATCGAATCGAATCGGATCGAATCGGATCGAATCGGATCGAATCGAATCAGATCGAATCGAATCGAATCGAATCGGATCGGATCGAATCGGATCGGATCGAATCGAATTGAATCGGATCGAATCGGATCGAATCGGATCGAATCGAATCGAATCGGATCGGATCGAATCGGATCGAATCGAATCGAATCGAATCGAATCGAATCGAATCGAATCGAATCGAATCGAATCGAATCGAATCGAATCGAATCGAATCGAATCGAATCGGATCGGATCGAATCGAATCGAATCGAATCGGATCGGATCGGATCGAATCGGATCGGATCGAATCGAATCGAATCGAATCGAATCGGATCGGATCGAATGATCGAATCGGATCGAATCGAATCAGATCGAATCGAATCGAATCGAATCGAATCGAATCGGATCGGATGGAATCGGATCGGATCGAATCGAATTGAATCGGATCGAATCGGATCGAATCGAATCGAATCGAATCGGATCGGATCGAATCGGATCGGATCGAATCGAATCGAATCGAATCGATTCGAATCGAATCGAATCGAATCGAATCGAATCGAATCGGATCGAATCGGATCGGATCGAATCGAATCGGATCGGATCGAATCCAATCGGATCGGATCGAATCGAATCGAATCGAATCGAATCGAATCGGATCGAATCGGATCGAATCGAATCGGATCGAATCGAATCGAATCGGATCGGATCGAATCGGATCGAATCGAATCGAATCGGATCGGATCGAATCGAATCGGATCGATTCGGATCGAATCGAATCGGATCGAATCGAATCGAATCGAATCGGATCGGATCGAATCGGATCGAATCGAATCGGATCGAATCGGATCGGATCGAATCGAATCGGATCGAATCGAATCGAATCGAATCGAATCGGATCGGATCGAATCGGATCGGATCGAATCGAATCGGATCGATTCGGATCGAATCGAATCGGATCGAATCGAATCGAATCGGATCGGATCGGATCGGATCGAATCGGATCGGATCGGATCGGATCGGAATCGAGTCGGATCGAATCGGATCGAATCGGATCGAATCGGATCGGATCGAATCGGATCGAATCGGATCGAATCGAATCGAATCGGATCGGATCGAATCGGATCGAATCGAATCGGATCGGAATCGAATCGAATCGAATCGAATCGAATCGAATCGAATCGAATCGAATCGAATCGAATCGAATCGAATCGGATCGAATCGAATCGGATCGGATCGAATCGGATCGAATCGAATCGGATCGGAATCGAATCGAATCGGATCGAATCGAATCGAATCGAATCGAATCGAATCGGATCGGATCGAATAGAATCGAATCGAATCGAATCGAATCGAATCGAATCAAATCGAATCGAATCGAATCGAATCGAATCGGATCGAATCGGATCGAATCGGATCGAATCGGATCGAATCGAATCGGATCGAATCGGATCGAATCGGATCGAATCGAATCAGATCGAATCGAATCGAATCGAATCGAATCGGATCGGATCGGATCGAATCGGATCGGATCGAATCGAATTGAATCGGATCGAATCGGATCGAATCGAATCGAATCGAATCGAATCGAATCGAATCGGATCGGATCGATTCGAATCGGATCGGATCGAATCGAATCGAATCGAATCGAATCGAATCGAATCGAATCGAATCGAATCGAATCGAATCGAATCGAATCGAATCGAATCGAATCGAATCGAATCGAATCGAATCGAATCGGAATCGAATCGGATCGAATCGGATCGAATCGGATCGAATCGAATCGGATCGAATCGGATCGAATCGGATCGAATCGGATCGAATCAAATCGGATCGAATCGGATCGAATCGAATCGGATCGAATCGAATCGAATCGAATTGGATCGGATCGAATCGGATCGGATCGAATCGAATCGAATCGGATCGAATCGGATCGAATCGAATCGGATCGAATCGAATCGAATCGGATCGGATCGGATCGAATCGGATCGAATCGAATCGAATCGGATCGAATCGGATCGAATCGGATCGAATCGAATCAGATCGAATCGAATCGAATCGAATCGAATCGGATCGGATCGGATCGAATCGGATCGGATCGAATCGAATTGAATCGGATCGAATCGGATCGAATCGAATCGAATCGAATCGAATCGAATCGAATCGAATCGGATCGGATCGATTCGAATCGGATCGGATCGAATCGAATCGAATCGAATCGAATCGAATCGAATCGAATCGAATCGAATCGAATCGAATCGAATCGAATCGAATCGAATCGAATCGGATCGAATCGGATCGAATCGAATCGAATCGAATCGAATCGGGTCGGATCGAATCGGATCGGATCGAATCGAATTGAATCGGATCGAATCGGATCGAATCGGATCGAATCGAATCGAATCGGATCGGATCGAATCGGATCGAATCGAATCGAATCGGATCGAATCGAATCGAATCGAATCGAATCGGATCGGATCGAATCGGATCGGATCGGATCGGAATCGAATCGAATCGGATCGAATCGGATCGAATCGGATCGAATCGAATCGGATCGAATCGGATCGAATCGGATCGAATCGAATCAGATCGAATCGAATCGAATCGAATCGAATCGGATCGGATCGGATCGAATCGGATCGGATCGAATCGAATTGAATCGGATCGAATCGGATCGAATCGAATCGAATCGAATCGAATCGAATCGAATCGGATCGGATCGATTCGAATCGGATCGGATCGAATCGAATCGAATCGAATCGAATCGAATCGAATCGAATCGAATCGAATCGAATCGAATCGAATCGAATCGAATCGAATCGAATCGAATCGAATCGAATCGAATCGAATCGGAATCGAATCGGATCGAATCGAATCGGATCGGAATCGAATCGAATCGAATCGAATCGAATCGAATCGAATCGAATCGGATCGAATCGAATCGGATCGGATCGAATCGGATCGAATCGAATCGGATCGGAATCGAATCGAATCGGATCGAATCGAATCGAATCGAATCGAATCGAATCGAATCGGATCGGATCGAATAGAATCGAATCGAATCGAATCGAATCGAATCGAATCGAATCGAATCGAATCGAATCGAATCGAATCGAATCGAATCGAATCGAATCGAATCGAATCGGATCGAATCGGATCGAATCGGATCGAATCGAATCGGATCGAATCGGATCGAATCGGATCGAATCGAATCAGATCGAATCGAATCGAATCGAATCGAATCGGATCGGATCGGATCGAATCGGATCGGATCGAATCGAATTGAATCGGATCGAATCGGATCGAATCGAATCGAATCGAATCGAATCGAATCGAATCGAATCGAATCGAATCGGATCGGATCGATTCGAATCGGATCGGATCGAATCGAATCGAATCGAATCGAATCGAATCGAATCGAATCGAATCGAATCGAATCGAATCGAATCGAATCGAATCGAATCGAATCGAATCGAATCGAATCGAATCGGAATCGAATCGGATCGAATCGGATCGAATCGGATCGAATCGAATCGGATCGAATCGGATCGAATCGGATCGAATCGGATCGAATCAAATCGGATCGAATCGGATCGAATCGAATCGGATCGAATCGAATCGAATCGAATTGGATCGGATCGAATCGGATCGGATCGAATCGAATCGAATCGGATCGAATCGGATCGAATCGAATCGGATCGAATCGAATCGAATCGGATTGGATCGGATCGAATCGGATCGAATCGAATCGGATCGAATCGGATCGAATCGGATCGAATCGGATCGAATCAAATCGGATCGAATCGGATCGAATCGAATCGGATCGAATCGAATCGAATCGAATTGGATCGGATCGAATCGGATCGGATCGAATCGAATCGAATCGGATCGAATCGGATCGAATCGAATCGGATCGGATCGAATCGAATCGAATCGGATCGGATCGGATCGAATCGGATCGAATCGAATCGGATCGAATCGGATCGAATCGGATCGAATCGAATCAGATCGAATCGAATCGAATCGAATCGAATCGGATCGGATCGGATCGAATCGGATCGGATCGAATCGAATTGAATCGGATCGAATCGGATCGAATCGAATCGAATCGAATCGAATCGAATCGAATCGGATCGGATCGATTCGAATCGGATCGGATCGAATCGAATCGAATCGAATCGAATCGAATCGAATCGAATCGAATCGAATCGAATCGAATCGAATCGGATCGAATCGGATCGAATCGAATCGAATCGAATCGAATCGGGTCGGATCGAATCGGATCGGATCGAATCGAATTGAATCGGATCGAATCGGATCGAATCGGATCGAATCGAATCGAATCGGATCGGATCGAATCGGATCGAATCGAATCGAATCGGATCGAATCGAATCGAATCGAATCGGATCGGATCGAATCGGATCGGATCGGATCGGAATCGAATCGAATCGGATCGAATCGGATCGAATCGGATCGAATCGAATCGGATCGAATCGGATCGAATCGGATCGAATCGAATCGAATCGGATCGAATCGGATCGAATCGGATCGAATCGAATCAGATCGAATCGAATCGAATTGAATCGAATCGGATCGGATCGGATCGAATCGGATCGGATCGAATCGAATTGAATCGGATCGAATCGAATCGGATCGAATCGAATCGAATCGAATCGAATCGAATCGAATCGGATCGGATCGATTCGAATCGGATCGGATCGAATCGAATCGAATCGAATCGAATCGAATCGAATCGAATCGAATCGAATCGAATCGAATCGAATCGAATCGAATCGAATCGAATCGAATCGGAATCGAATCGGATCGAATCGAATCGGATCGGAATCGAATCGAATCGAATCGAATCGAATCGAATCGAATCGAATCGAATCGAATCGGATCGAATCGAATCGGATCGGATCGAATCGGATCGGATCGAATCGAATCGAATCGAGTCGAATCGAATCGAATCGAATCGAATCGAATCGAATCGAATCGAATCGAATCGAATCGAATCGAATCGAATCGGAATCGAATCGGATCGAATCGGATCGAATCGGATCGAATCGAATCGGATCGAATCGGATCGAATCGGATCGAATCGGATCGAATCAAATCGGATCGAATCGGATCGAATCGAATCGGATCGAATCGAATCGAATCGAATTGGATCGGATCGAATCGGATCGGATCGAATCGAATCGAATCGGATCGAATCGGATCGAATCGAATCGGATCGAATCGAATCGAATCGGATCGGATCGGATCGAATCGGATCGAATCGAATCGGATCGGAATCGAATCGGATCGAATCGAATCGGATCGAATCGAATCGAATCGAATCGAATCGGATCGAATCGGATCGAATCGAATCGGATCGAATCGAATCGAATCGAATCGAATCGAATCGGATCGGATCGAATCGGATCGGATTGGAATCGAATCGAATCGGATCGAATCGGATCGAATCGGATCGAATCGAGTCGGATCGAATCGGATCGAATCGGATCGAATCGAATCGGATCGAATCGAATCGAATCGAATCGAATCGAATCGAATCGAATCGAATCGAATCGAATCGAATCGAATCGAATCGAATCGAATCGGATCGGATCGAATCGGATCGGATCGAATCGGATCGAATCGAATCGAATCGAATCGAATCGATTCGAATCGGATCGAATCGAATCGAATCGGATCGAATCGAATCGAATCGGATCGGATCGAATCGGATCGGATCGAATCGAATTGAATCGGATCGGATCGAATCGGATCGAATCGAATCGAATCGGATCGGAATCGAATCGAATCGGATCGAATCGAATCGAATCGGATCGGATCGAATCGAATCGAATCGAATCGAATCGAATCGAATCGAATCGAATCGAATCGAATCGAATCGAATCGAATTGAATCGAATCGGAATCGAATCGAATCGGAATCGAATCGGATCGAATCGGATCGAATCGGATCGAATCGAATCGGATCGAATCGGATCGAATCGAATCGGATCGAATCGGATCGAATCGGATCGAATCGAATCGAATCGAATCGAATCGAATCGAATCGAATCGAATGGGATCGGATCGAATCGGATCGGATCGAATCGAACCGAATCGAATCGGATCGAATCGGATCGAATCGAATCGAATCGGATCGAATCGAATCGAATCGGATCGGATCGAATCGGATCGAATCGGATCGGATCGGAATCGAATCGGATCGAATCGAATCGGATCGAATCGAATCGAATCGGATCGGAATCGAATCGAATCGGATCGAATCGGATCGAATCGGATCGAATCGAATCGGATCGAATCGGATCGAATCGGATCGAATCGAATCGGATCGAATCGAATCGAATCGGATCGGATCGAATCGGATCGGATCGGATCGAATCGAATCGAATCGAATCGAATCGAATCGGATCGGATCGGATCGAATCGGATCGGATCAAATCGAATCGGATCGAATCGAATCGAATCGAATCGGATCGGATCGGATCGGATCGGATCGAATCGAATCGGATCGGAATCGAATCGAATCGAATCGAATCGAATCGAATCGAATCGAATCGAATCGAATCGAATCGAATCGAATCGAATCGAATCGAATCGAACCGAACCGAATCGAATCGAATCGAATCGAATCGAATCGAATCGAATCGAATCGAATCGGATCGAATCGAATCGAATCGGATCGAATCGGATCGAATCGGATCGAATCGAATCGAATCGAATCGGATCGAATCGGATCGAATCGGATCGAATCGGATCGAATCGAATCGAATCGGATCGGATCGAATCGGATCGAATCGAATCGGATCGGAATCGAATCGAATCGAATCGAATCGAATCGAATCGAATCGAATCGAATCGAATCGAATCGAATCGAATCGAATCGAATCGAATCGAATCGAATCGAATCGAATCGAATCGAATCGAATCGAATCGAATCGAATCGAATCGAATCGAATCGAATCGGATCGAATCGAATCCAATCGGATCGAATCGGATCGAATCGGATCGAATCGAATCGAATCGGATCGAATCGGATCGAATCGAATCGGATCGAATCGAATCGAATCGAATCGAATCGGATCGGATCGAATCGGATCGA
>OX101808.2:43998052-44083052 GCA_944452925.2 Chrysolina oricalcia | reverse complement strand
GGATCGAATCGGATCGGATCGAATCGAATTGAATCGGATCGAATCGGATCGGATCGAATCGGATCGAATCGAATCGAATCGGATCGAATCGAATCGAATCGGATCGAATCGGATCGAATCGAATCGAATCGAATCGGATCGGATCGAATCGGATCGGATCGAATCGAATTGAATCGGATCGAATCGGATCGGATCGAATCGGATCGAATCGAATCGAATCGGATCGAATCGAATCGAATCGGATCGGATCGAATCGGATCGGATCGGAATCGAATCGAATCGGATCGAATCGGATCGAATCGGATCGAATCGAATCGGATCGAATCGGATCGAATCGGATCGAATCGAATCAGATCGAATCGAATCGAATCGAATCGGATCGGATCGAATCGGATCGGATCGAATCGAATTGAATCGGATCGAATCGGATCGAATCGGATCGAATCGAATCGAATCGGATCGGATCGAATCGGATCGAATCGAATCGAATCGAATCGAATCGAATCGAATCGAATCGAATCGAATCGAATCGAATCGAATCGAATCGAATCGAATCGAATCGAATCGGATCGGATCGAATCGAATCGAATCGAATCGAATCGGATCGGATCGGATCGAATCGGATCGGATCGAATCGAATCGAATCGAATCGAATCGGATCGGATCGAATCGGATCGAATCGGATCGAATCGAATCAGATCGAATCGAATCGAATCGAATCGAATCGAATCGGATCGGATGGAATCGGATCGGATCGAATCGAATTGAATCGGATCGAATCGGATCGAATCGAATCGAATCGAATCGGATCGGATCGAATCGGATCGGATCGAATCGAATCGAATCGAATCGATTCGAATCGAATCGAATCGAATCGAATCGAATCGAATCGGATCGAATCGGATCGGATCGAATCGAATCGGATCGGATCGAATCCAATCGGATCGGATCGAATCGAATCGAATCGAATCGAATCGAATCGGATCGAATCGGATCGAATCGAATCGGATCGAATCGAATCGAATCGGATCGGATCGAATCGGATCGAATCGAATCGAATCGGATCGGATCGAATCGAATCGGATCGATTCGGATCGAATCGAATCGGATCGAATCGAATCGAATCGAATCGGATCGGATCGAATCGGATCGAATCGAATCGGATCGAATCGGATCGGATCGAATCGAATCGGATCGAATCGAATCGAATCGAATCGAATCGGATCGGATCGAATCGGATCGGATCGAATCGAATCGGATCGATTCGGATCGAATCGAATCGGATCGAATCGAATCGAATCGGATCGGATCGGATCGGATCGAATCGGATCGGATCGGATCGGATCGGAATCGAGTCGGATCGAATCGGATCGAATCGGATCGAATCGGATCGGATCGAATCGGATCGAATCGGATCGAATCGAATCGAATCGGATCGGATCGAATCGGATCGAATCGAATCGGATCGGAATCGAATCGAATCGAATCGAATCGAATCGAATCGAATCGAATCGAATCGAATCGAATCGAATCGAATCGGATCGAATCGAATCGGATCGGATCGAATCGGATCGAATCGAATCGGATCGGAATCGAATCGAATCGGATCGAATCGAATCGAATCGAATCGAATCGAATCGGATCGGATCGAATAGAATCGAATCGAATCGAATCGAATCGAATCGAATCGAATCAAATCGAATCGAATCGAATCGAATCGAATCGGATCGAATCGGATCGAATCGGATCGAATCGGATCGAATCGAATCGGATCGAATCGGATCGAATCGGATCGAATCGAATCAGATCGAATCGAATCGAATCGAATCGAATCGGATCGGATCGGATCGAATCGGATCGGATCGAATCGAATTGAATCGGATCGAATCGGATCGAATCGAATCGAATCGAATCGAATCGAATCGAATCGGATCGGATCGATTCGAATCGGATCGGATCGAATCGAATCGAATCGAATCGAATCGAATCGAATCGAATCGAATCGAATCGAATCGAATCGAATCGAATCGAATCGAATCGAATCGAATCGAATCGAATCGAATCGGAATCGAATCGGATCGAATCGGATCGAATCGGATCGAATCGAATCGGATCGAATCGGATCGAATCGGATCGAATCGGATCGAATCAAATCGGATCGAATCGGATCGAATCGAATCGGATCGAATCGAATCGAATCGAATTGGATCGGATCGAATCGGATCGGATCGAATCGAATCGAATCGGATCGAATCGGATCGAATCGAATCGGATCGAATCGAATCGAATCGGATCGGATCGGATCGAATCGGATCGAATCGAATCGAATCGGATCGAATCGGATCGAATCGGATCGAATCGAATCAGATCGAATCGAATCGAATCGAATCGAATCGGATCGGATCGGATCGAATCGGATCGGATCGAATCGAATTGAATCGGATCGAATCGGATCGAATCGAATCGAATCGAATCGAATCGAATCGAATCGAATCGGATCGGATCGATTCGAATCGGATCGGATCGAATCGAATCGAATCGAATCGAATCGAATCGAATCGAATCGAATCGAATCGAATCGAATCGAATCGAATCGAATCGAATCGGATCGAATTGGATCGAATCGAATCGAATCGAATCGAATCGGGTCGGATCGAATCGGATCGGATCGAATCGAATTGAATCGGATCGAATCGGATCGAATCGGATCGAATCGAATCGAATCGGATCGGATCGAATCGGATCGAATCGAATCGAATCGGATCGAATCGAATCGAATCGAATCGAATCGGATCGGATCGAATCGGATCGGATCGGATCGGAATCGAATCGAATCGGATCGAATCGGATCGAATCGGATCGAATCGAATCGGATCGAATCGGATCGAATCGGATCGAATCGAATCAGATCGAATCGAATCGAATCGAATCGAATCGGATCGGATCGGATCGAATCGGATCGGATCGAATCGAATTGAATCGGATCGAATCGGATCGAATCGAATCGAATCGAATCGAATCGAATCGAATCGGATCGGATCGATTCGAATCGGATCGGATCGAATCGAATCGAATCGAATCGAATCGAATCGAATCGAATCGAATCGAATCGAATCGAATCGAATCGAATCGAATCGAATCGAATCGAATCGAATCGGAATCGAATCGGATCGAATCGAATCGGATCGGAATCGAATCGAATCGAATCGAATCGAATCGAATCGAATCGAATCGAATCGAATCGGATCGAATCGAATCGGATCGGATCGAATCGGATCGAATCGAATCGGATCGGAATCGAATCGAATCGGATCGAATCGAATCGAATCGAATCGAATCGAATCGAATCGGATCGGATCGAATAGAATCGAATCGAATCGAATCGAATCGAATCGAATCGAATCGAATCGAATCGAATCGAATCGAATCGAATCGAATCGAATCGAATCGAATCGGATCGAATCGGATCGAATCGGATCGAATCGAATCGGATCGAATCGGATCGAATCGGATCGAATCGAATCAGATCGAATCGAATCGAATCGAATCGAATCGGATCGGATCGGATCGAATCGGATCGGATCGAATCGAATTGAATCGGATCGAATCGGATCGAATCGAATCGAATCGAATCGAATCGAATCGAATCGAATCGAATCGAATCGGATCGGATCGATTCGAATCGGATCGGATCGAATCGAATCGAATCGAATCGAATCGAATCGAATCGAATCGAATCGAATCGAATCGAATCGAATCGAATCGAATCGAATCGAATCGAATCGAATCGAATCGGAATCGAATCGGATCGAATCGGATCGAATCGGATCGAATCGAATCGGATCGAATCGGATCGAATCGGATCGAATCGGATCGAATCAAATCGGATCGAATCGGATCGAATCGAATCGGATCGAATCGAATCGAATCGAATTGGATCGGATCGAATCGGATCGGATCGAATCGAATCGAATCGGATCGAATCGGATCGAATCGAATCGGATCGAATCGAATCGAATCGGATTGGATCGGATCGAATCGGATCGAATCGAATCGGATCGAATCGGATCGAATCGGATCGAATCGGATCGAATCAAATCGGATCGAATCGGATCGAATCGAATCGGATCGAATCGAATCGAATCGAATTGGATCGGATCGAATCGGATCGGATCGAATCGAATCGAATCGGATCGAATCGGATCGAATCGAATCGGATCGGATCGAATCGAATCGAATCGGATCGGATCGGATCGAATCGGATCGAATCGAATCGGATCGAATCGGATCGAATCGGATCGAATCGAATCAGATCGAATCGAATCGAATCGAATCGAATCGGATCGGATCGGATCGAATCGGATCGGATCGAATCGAATTGAATCGGATCGAATCGGATCGAATCGAATCGAATCGAATCGAATCGAATCGAATCGGATCGGATCGATTCGAATCGGATCGGATCGAATCGAATCGAATCGAATCGAATCGAATCGAATCGAATCGAATCGAATCGAATCGAATCGAATCGAATCGGATCGAATCGGATCGAATCGAATCGAATCGAATCGAATCGGGTCGGATCGAATCGGATCGGATCGAATCGAATTGAATCGGATCGAATCGGATCGAATCGGATCGAATCGAATCGAATCGGATCGGATCGAATCGGATCGAATCGAATCGAATCGGATCGAATCGAATCGAATCGAATCGGATCGGATCGAATCGGATCGGATCGGATCGGAATCGAATCGAATCGGATCGAATCGGATCGAATCGGATCGAATCGAATCGGATCGAATCGGATCGAATCGGATCGAATCGAATCAGATCGAATCGAATCGAATTGAATCGAATCGGA
The DNA here is from genome assembly GCA_944452925.2 of Chrysolina oricalcia. NCBI lineage: Eukaryota > Metazoa > Arthropoda > Insecta > Coleoptera > Chrysomelidae > Chrysolina > Chrysolina oricalcia. Next base: position 44,078,188 of record OX101808.2, on the reverse strand, counting down.
TCGGATCGGATCGAATCGGATCGGATCGAATCGAATTGAATCGGATCGAATCGGATCGAATCGAATCGAATCGAATCGAATCGAATCGAATCGGATCGGATCGATTCGAATCGGATCGGATCGAATCGAATCGAATCGAATCGAATCGAATCGAATCGAATCGAATCGAATCGAATCGAATCGAATCGAATCGAATCGAATCGAATCGAATCGAATCGAATCGAATCGAATCGAATCGAATCGGAATCGAATCGGATCGAATCGAATCGGATCGGAATCGAATCGAATCGAATCGAATCGAATCGAATCGAATCGAATCGAATCGGATCGAATCGAATCGGATCGGATCGAATCGGATCGGATCGAATCGAATCGAATCGAGTCGAATCGAATCGAATCGAATCGAATCGAATCGAATCGAATCGAATCGAATCGAATCGAATCGAATCGAATCGAATCGGAATCGAATCGGATCGAATCGGATCGAATCGGATCGAATCGAATCGGATCGAATCGGATCGAATCGGATCGAATCGGATCGAATCAAATCGGATCGAATCGGATCGAATCGAATCGGATCGAATCGAATCGAATCGAATTGGATCGGATCGAATCGGATCGGATCGAATCGAATCGAATCGGATCGAATCGGATCGAATCGAATCGGATCGAATCGAATCGAATCGGATCGGATCGGATCGAATCGGATCGAATCGAATCGGATCGGAATCGAATCGGATCGAATCGAATCGGATCGAATCGAATCGAATCGAATCGAATCGGATCGAATCGGATCGAATCGAATCGGATCGAATCGAATCGAATCGAATCGAATCGAATCGGATCGGATCGAATCGGATCGGATTGGAATCGAATCGAATCGGATCGAATCGGATCGAATCGGATCGAATCGAGTCGGATCGAATCGGATCGAATCGGATCGAATCGAATCGGATCGAATCGAATCGAATCGAATCGAATCGAATCGAATCGAATCGAATCGAATCGAATCGAATCGGATCGGATCGAATCGGATCGGATCGAATCGGATCGAATCGAATCGAATCGAATCGAATCGATTCGAATCGGATCGAATCGAATCGAATCGGATCGAATCGAATCGAATCGGATCGGATCGAATCGGATCGGATCGAATCGAATTGAATCGGATCGGATCGAATCGGATCGAATCGAATCGAATCGGATCGGAATCGAATCGAATCGGATCGAATCGAATCGAATCGGATCGAATCGGATCGAATCGAATCGGATCGGATCGAATCGAATCGAATCGGATCGGATCGGATCGAATCGGATCGAATCGAATCGGATCGAATCGGATCGAATCGGATCGAATCGAATCAGATCGAATCGAATCGAATCGAATCGAATCGGATCGGATCGGATCGAATCGGATCGGATCGAATCGAATTGAATCGGATCGAATCGGATCGAATCGAATCGAATCGAATCGAATCGAATCGAATCGGATCGGATCGATTCGAATCGGATCGGATCGAATCGAATCGAATCGAATCGAATCGAATCGAATCGAATCGAATCGAATCGAATCGAATCGAATCGAATCGGATCGAATCGGATCGAATCGAATCGAATCGAATCGAATCGGGTCGGATCGAATCGGATCGGATCGAATCGAATTGAATCGGATCGAATCGGATCGAATCGGATCGAATCGAATCGAATCGGATCGGATCGAATCGGATCGAATCGAATCGAATCGGATCGAATCGAATCGAATCGAATCGGATCGGATCGAATCGGATCGGATCGGATCGGAATCGAATCGAATCGGATCGAATCGGATCGAATCGGATCGAATCGAATCGGATCGAATCGGATCGAATCGGATCGAATCGAATCAGATCGAATCGAATCGAATTGAATCGAATCGGATCGGATCGGATCGAATCGGATCGGATCGAATCGAATTGAATCGGATCGAATCGGATCGAATCGAATCGAATCGAATCGAATCGAATCGAATCGGATCGGATCGATTCGAATCGGATCGGATCGAATCGAATCGAATCGAATCGAATCGAATCGAATCGAATCGAATCGAATCGAATCGAATCGAATCGAATCGAATCGAATCGAATCGAATCGAATCGAATCGAATCGGAATCGAATCGGATCGAATCGAATCGGATCGGAATCGAATCGAATCGAATCGAATCGAATCGAATCGAATCGAATCGAATCGGATCGAATCGAATCGGATCGGATCGAATCGGATCGGATCGAATCGAATCGAATCGAGTCGAATCGAATCGAATCGAATCGAATCGAATCGAATCGAATCGAATCGAATCGAATCGAATCGAATCGAATCGAATCGGAATCGAATCGGATCGAATCGGATCGAATCGGATCGAATCGAATCGGATCGAATCGGATCGAATCGGATCGAATCGGATCGAATCAAATCGGATCGAATCGGATCGAATCGAATCGGATCGAATCGAATCGAATCGAATTGGATCGGATCGAATCGGATCGGATCGAATCGAATCGAATCGGATCGAATCGGATCGAATCGAATCGGATCGAATCGAATCGAATCGGATCGGATCGGATCGAATCGGATCGAATCGAATCGGATCGGAATCGAATCGGATCGAATCGAATCGGATCGAATCGAATCGAATCGAATCGAATCGGATCGAATCGGATCGAATCGAATCGGATCGAATCGAATCGAATCGAATCGAATCGAATCGGATCGGATCGAATCGGATCGGATTGGAATCGAATCGAATCGGATCGAATCGGATCGAATCGGATCGAATCGAGTCGGATCGAATCGGATCGAATCGGATCGAATCGAATCGGATCGAATCGAATCGAATCGAATCGAATCGAATCGAATCGAATCGAATCGAATCGAATCGAATCGAATCGGATCGGATCGAATCGGATCGGATCGAATCGGATCGAATCGAATCGAATCGAATCGAATCGATTCGAATCGGATCGAATCGAATCGAATCGGATCGAATCGAATCGAATCGGATCGGATCGAATCGGATCGGATCGAATCGAATTGAATCGGATCGGATCGAATCGGATCGAATCGAATCGAATCGGATCGGAATCGAATCGAATCGGATCGAATCGAATCGAATCGGATCGGATCGAATCGAATCGAATCGAATCGAATCGAATCGAATCGAATCGAATCGAATCGAATCGAATTGAATCGAATCGGAATCGAATCGAATCGGAATCGAATCGGATCGAATCGGATCGAATCGGATCGAATCGAATCGGATCGAATCGGATCGAATCGAATCGGATCGAATCGGATCGAATCGGATCGAATCGAATCGAATCGAATCGAATCGAATCGAATCGAATCGAATGGGATCGGATCGAATCGGATCGGATCGAATCGAACCGAATCGAATCGGATCGAATCGGATCGAATCGAATCGAATCGAATCGGATCGAATCGAATCGAATCGGATCGGATCGAATCGGATCGAATCGGATCGGATCGGAATCGAATCGGATCGAATCGAATCGGATCGAATCGAATCGAATCGGATCGGAATCGAATCGAATCGGATCGAATCGGATCGAATCGGATCGAATCGAATCGGATCGAATCGGATCGAATCGGATCGAATCGAATCGGATCGAATCGAATCGAATCGGATCGGATCGAATCGGATCGGATCGGATCGAATCGAATCGAATCGAATCGAATCGAATCGGATCGGATCGGATCGAATCGGATCGGATCAAATCGAATCGGATCGAATCGAATCGAATCGAATCGGATCGGATCGGATCGGATCGGATCGAATCGAATCGGATCGGAATCGAATCGAATCGAATCGAATCGAATCGAATCGAATCGAATCGAATCGAATCGAATCGAATCGAATCGAATCGAATCGAATCGAATCGAACCGAACCGAATCGAATCGAATCGAATCGAATCGAATCGAATCGAATCGAATCGAATCGAATCGAATCGGATCGAATCGAATCGAATCGGATCGAATCGGATCGAATCGGATCGAATCGAATCGAATCGAATCGGATCGAATCGGATCGAATCGGATCGAATCGGATCGAATCGAATCGAATCGGATCGGATCGAATCGGATCGAATCGAATCGGATCGGAATCGAATCGAATCGAATCGAATCGAATCGAATCGAATCGAATCGAATCGAATCGAATCGAATCGAATCGAATCGAATCGAATCGAATCGAATCGAATCGAATCGAATCGAATCGAATCGAATCGAATCGAATCGAATCGAATCGAATCGGATCGAATCGAATCCAATCGGATCGAATCGGATCGAATCGGATCGAATCGAATCGAATCGGATCGAATCGGATCGAATCGAATCGGATCGAATCGAATCGAATCGAATCGAATCGGATCGGATCGAATCGGATCGAATCGAATCGGATCGGAATCGAATCGAATCGAATCGAATCGAATCGGATCGAATCGAATCGGATCGGAATCGAATCGAATCGAATCGAATCGAATCGAATCGGATCGAATCGAATAGGATCGAATCGGATCGAATCGGATCGAATCGAATCGAATCGGATCGGATCGAATCGGATCGAATCGAATCGGATCGGAATCGAATCGAATCGAATCGAATCGAATCGAATCGAATCGAATCGGATCGAATCGGATCGAATCGAATCGGATCGGATCGGATCGAATCGAATCGGATCGGAATCGAATCGTATCGAATCGAATCGAATCGAATCGAATCGAATCGGATCGGATCGGATCGAATCGGATCGAATCGGATCGGATCGAATCGAATCGGATCGAATCGAATCGAATCGAATCGGATCGGATCGGATCGGATCGGATCGAATCGAATCGGATCGGAATCGAATCGAATCGAATCGAATCGAATCGAATCGAATCGAATCGAATCGAATCGAATCGAATCGAATCGAATCGAATCGAATCGAATCGAATCGAATCGAATCGAATCGAATCGAATCGAATCGAATCGAATCGAATCGAATCGAATCGGATCGAATCGGATCGAATCGGATCGAATCGAATCGAATCGAATCGAATCGAATCGGATCGAATCGAATCGAATCGAATCGGATCGAATCGGATCGAATCGGATCGAATCGAATCGAATCGAATCGGATCGAATCGAATCGAATCGAATCGGATCGGATCGGATCGGATCGGATCGGATCGGATCGGATCGAATCGAATCGGATCGGAATCGAATCGAATCGAATCGAATCGAATCGAATCGAATCGAATCGAATCGAATCGAATCGAATCGAATCGAATCGAATCGAATCGAATCGAATCGAATCGAATCGAATCGAATCGAATCGAATCGAATCGAATCGAATCGAATCGAATCGAATCGAATCGAATCGAATCGAATCGAATCGAATCGAATCGAATCGAATCGAATCGAATCGAATCGAATCGGATCGAATCGAATCGAATCGGATCGAATCGGATCGAATCGGATCGAATCGAATCGAATCGAATCGGATCGAATCGGATCGAATCGGATCGATTCGAATCGGATCGAATCGAATCGAATCGGATCGGATCGGATCGAATCGGATCGAATCGGATCGGAATCGAATCGAATCGAATCGAATCGAATCGAATCGAATCGAATCGAATCGAATCGAATCGAATCGAATCGAATCGAATCGAATCGAATCGAATCGAATCGAATCGAATCGAATCGAATCGAATCGGATCGAATCGAATAGGATCGAATCGGATCGAATCGGATCGAATCGAATCGAATCGGATCGGATCGAATCGGATCGAATCGAATCGGATCGGAATCGGATCGAATCGAATCGAATCGGATCGAATCGGATCGAATCGGATCGAATCGAATCGGATCGGATCGAATCGGATCGGATCGAATCGGATCGAATCGAATCGGATCGGATCGGATCGGATCGGATCGAATCGGATCGAATCGGATCGAATCGAATCGGATCGAATCGGATCGAATCGGATCGAATCGAATCGGATCAAATCGAATCGAATCGAATCGGATCGGATCGAATCGGATCGGATCGAATCGAATCGAATCGAATCGAATCGGATCGGATCGGATCGAATCGGATCGGATCGAATCGAATCGGATCGAATCGAATCGAATCGAATTTGATCGGATCGGATCGAATCGAATCGGATCGGAATCGAATCGAATCGAATCGAATCGAATCGAATCGAATCGAATCGAATCGAATCGAATCGAATCGAATCGAATCGAATCGAATCGAATCGAATCGAATCGAATCGAATCGAATCGAATCGAATCGAATCGAATCGAATCGAATCGAATCGAATCGAATCGAATCGAATCGAATCGAATCGAATCGAATCGAATCGAATCGGATCGAATTGAATCGAATCGGATCGAATCGGATCGAATCGAATCGAATCGAATCGAATCGAATCGAATCGAATCGGATCGAATCGAATCGGATCGAATCGGATCGAATCGGATCGAATCGAATCGAATCGGATCGAATCGGATCGAATCGGATCGATTCGAATCGGATCGAATCGAATCGAATCGGATCGGATCGAATCGAATCGGATCGAATCGAATCGAATCGGATCGGAATCGAATCGAATCGAATCGAATCGAATCGAATCGAATCGAATCGAATCGAATCGAATCGAATCGAATCGAATCGAATCGAATCGAATCGGATCGAATCGAATAGGATCGAATCGGATCGAATCGGATCGAATCGAATCGGATCGGATCGGATCGAATCGGATCGAATCGAATCGGATCGGAATCGAATCGAATCGAATCGAATCGAATCGAATCGGATCGAATCGGATCGGATCGAATCGGATCGAATCGAATCGAATCGGATCGGATCGGATCGGAATCGGATCGGATCGGAATCGAATCGAATCGAATCGAATCGAATCGAATCGAATCGAATCGAATCGAATCGAATCGAATCGAATCGAATCGAATCGAATCGAATCGAATCGAATCGAATCGAATCGAATCGAATTGGATCGAATCGAATCGAATCGGATCGAATCGGATCGAATCGGATCGAATCGAATCGGATCGAATCGGATCGAATCGAATCGGATCGAATCGAATCGAATCGAATTGGATCGGATCGAATCGGATCGAATCGAATCGAATCGGATCGAATCGGATCGAATCGAATCGGATCGAATCGAATCGAATCGAATCGGATCGGATCGGATCGAATCGGATCGAATCGAATCGGATCGGAATCGAATCGGATCGAATCGAATCGGATCGAATCGAATCGGATCGAATCGGATCGAATCGAATCGGATCGAATCGAATCGAATCGAATCGGATCGGATCGAATCGGATCGGATCGAATCGAATCGAATCGGATCGAATCGAATCGAATCGAATCGAATCGAATCGAATCGGATCGAATCGGATCGAATCGAATCGGATCGAATCGAATCGAATCGAATCGGATCGAATCGGATCGGATCGAATCGGATCGAATCGAATCGAATCGGATCGGATCGGAATCGAATCGAATCGAATCGAATCGGATCGAATCGAATCGAATCGGATCGAATCGAATCGAATCGAATCGGATCGAATCGAATCGAATCGAATCGAATCGAATCGAATCGAATCGAATCGAATCGAATCGAATCGAATCGAATCGAATCGAATCGAATCGAATCGAATCGAATCGAATCGAATCGGATCGAATCGGATCGAATCGAATCGGATCGAATCGGATCGAATCGAATCGGATCGAATCGAATCGAATCGAATTGGATCGGATCGAATCGGATCGAATCGAATCGAATCGGATCGAATTGGATCGAATCGAATCGGATCGAATCGAATCGAATCGAATCGAATCGGATCGGATCGAATCGGATCGAATCGAATCGGATCGGAATCGAATCGGATCGAATCGAATCGGATCGAATCGAATCGGATCGAATCGGATCGAATCGAATCGGATCGAATCGAATCGAATCGAATCGGATCGGATCGAATCGGATCGGATCGGATCGGAATCGAATCGAATCGGATCGAATCGGATCGAATCGGATCGAATCGAGTCGGATCGAATCGGATCGAATCGGATCGAATCGAATCGGATCGAATCGAATCGAATCGAATCGAATCGGATCGGATCGAATCGGATCGGATCGAATCGAATCGGATCGAATCGAATCGAATCGAATCGAATCGAATCGAATCGAATCGAATCGGATCGAATCGAATCGAATCGGATCGAATCGAATCGAATCGGATTGGATCGGATCGAATCGAATCGAATCGAATCGAATCGAATCGAATCGGATCGAATCGAATAGGATCGAATCGGATCGAATCGGATCGAATCGAATCGAATCGGATCGGATCGAATCGGATCGAATCGAATCGGATCGGAATCGGATCGAATCGAATCGAATCGGATCGAATCGGATCGAATCGGATCGAATCGAATCGGATCGGATCGAATCGGATCGGATCGAATCGGATCGAATCGAATCGGATCGGATCGGATCGGATCGGATCGAATCGGATCGAATCGGATCGAATCGAATCGGATCGAATCGGATCGAATCGGATCGAATCGAATCGGATCAAATCGAATCGAATCGAATCGGATCGGATCGAATCGGATCGGATCGAATCGAATCGAATCGAATCGGATCGGATCGGATCGAATCGGATCGGATCGAATCGAATCGGATCGAATCGAATCGAATCGAATTTGATCGGATCGGATCGGATCGAATCGAATCGGATCGGAATCGAATCGAATCGAATCGAATCGAATCGAATCGAATCGAATCGAATCGAATCGAATCGAATCGAATCGAATCGAATCGAATCGAATCGAATCGAATCGAATCGAATCGAATCGAATCGAATCGAATCGAATCGAATCGAATCGAATCGAATCGAATCGAATCGAATCGAATCGAATCGAATCGAATCGAATCGAATCGAATCGAATCGAATCGAATCGAATCGGATCGAATTGAATCGAATCGGATCGAATCGGATCGAATCGAATCGAGTCGAATCGAATCGAATCGGATCGAATCGAATCGAATCGGATCGAATCGGATCGAATCGGATCGAATCGAATCGAATCGGATCGAATCGGATCGAATCGGATCGAATCGGATCGAATCGGATCGATTCGAATCGGATCGAATCGAATCGAATCGGATCGGATCGAATCGAATCGGATCGAATCGAATCGAATCGGATCGGAATCGAATCGAATCGAATCGAATCGAATCGAATCGAATCGAATCGAATCGAATCGAATCGAATCGAATCGAATCGAATCGAATCGAATCGAATCGAATCGAATCGAATCGGATCGAATCGAATAGGATCGAATCGGATCGAATCGGATCGAATCGAATCGAATCGGATCGGATCGAATCGGATCGAATCGAATCGGATCGGAATCGAATCGAATCGAATCGAATCGAATCGAATCGAATCGAATCGGATCGAATCGAATCGAATAGGATCGAATCGAATCGAATCGAATCGAATCGAATCGAATCGAATCGAATAGGATCGAATCGAATCGAATCGAATCGAATCGAATCGAATCGAATCGAATCGAATCGAATCGAATCGAATCGAATCGAATCGAATCGGATCGAATCGAATAGGATCGAATCGGATCGAATCGGATCGAATCGAATCGAATCGGATCGGATCGAATCGGATCGAATCGAATCGGATCGGAATCGAATCGAATCGAATCGAATCGAATCGGATCGAATCGAATCGGATCGGATCGAATCGGATCGAATCGAATCGAATCGGATCGGATCGGAATCGAATCGAATCGAATCGAATCGAATCGAATCGAATCGAATCGAATCGAATCGAATCGAATCGAATCGAATCGAATCGAATCGGATCGAATCGAATCGAATCGGATCGGATCGAATCGGATCGAATCGAATCGGATCGGAATCGAATCGAATCGAATCGAATCGAATCGAATCGGATCGAATCGGATCGGATCGAATCGGATCGAATCGAATCGAATCGGATCGGATCGGAATCGAATCGAATCGAATCGAATCGAATCGAATCGAATCGAATCGAATCGAATCGAATCGAATCGAATCGAATCGAATCGAATCGAATCGAATCGAATCGAATCGGATCGAATCGAATCGAATCGGATCGAATCGAATCGAATCGAATCGGATCGAATCGAATCGAATCGGATCGAATCGAATCGAATCGAATCGAATCGAATCGAATCGAATCGAATCGAATCGAATCGAATCGAATCGAATCGAATCGGATCGGATCGATTCGAATCGGATCGGATCGAATCGAATCGAATCGAATCGAATCGAATCGAATCGAATCGAATCGAATCGAATCGAATCGAATCGGAATCGAATCGGATCGAATCGGATCGAATCGGATCGAATCGAATCGGATCGAATCGAATCGAATCGAATCGAATCGAATCGGATCGAATCGAATCGAATCGGATCGAATCGGATCGAATCGGATCGAATCGAATCGAATCGAATCGGATCGAATCGAATCGGATCGAATCGAATCGAATCGGATCGAATCGGATCGAATCGGATCGAATCGGATCGAATCGAATCGGATCGAATCGGATCGAATCGAATCGGATCGAATCGAATCGAATCGAATTGGATCGGATCGAATCGGATCGAATCGAATCGAATCGGATCGAATCGGATCGAATCGAATCGGATCGAATCGAATCGAATCGAATCGGATCGGATCGGATCGAATCGGATCGAATCGAATCGGATCGGAATCGAATCGGATCGAATCGAATCGGATCGAATCGAATCGGATCGAATCGGATCGAATCGAATCGAATCGGATCGAATCGAATCGAATCGAATCGGATCGGATCGAATCGGATCGGATCGGAATCGAATCGAATCGGATCGAATCGGATCGAATCGAATCGAATCGAATCGAATCGAATCGAATCGAATCGAATCGAATCGAATCGAATCGAATCGAATCGAATCGAATCGAATCGAATCGAATCGAATCGAATCGAATCGAATCGAATCGAATCGAATCGAATCGAATCGAATCGAATCGAATCGAATCGAATCGAATCGAATCGAATCGAATCGAATCGAATCGAATCGAATCGAATCGAATCGAATCGAATCGAATCGAATCGAATCGAATCGAATCGAATCGAATCGGATCGAATCGAATCGAATCGGATCGAATCGGATCGAATCGGATCGAATCGAATCGAATCGAATCGGATCGAATCGAATCGGATCGAATCGAATCGAATCGAATCGAATCGAATCGAATCGAATCGAATCGAATCGAATCGAATCGAATCGAATCGAATCGAATCGAATCGAATCGAATCGAATCGAATCGAATCGAATCGAATCGAATCGAATCGAATCGAATCGAATCGAATCGAATCGAATCGGATCGAATAGGATCGATTCGAATCGGAATCGAATCGAATCGGATCGAATCGGATCGAATCGGATCGGATCGAATCGGATCGGATCGAATCGAATCGAATCGAATCGAATCGAATCGGATCGGATCGAATCGGATCGAATCGGATCGAATCGAATCGAATCAGATCGAATCGGATCGGATCGAATCGAATCGAATCGAATCGATTCGAATCGAATCGAATCGAATCGAATCGAATCGGATCGGATCGGATCGAATCGAATCGGATCGGATCGAATCGAATCGGATCGGATCGAATCGAATCGAATCGGATCGAATCGGATCGAATCGAATCGGATCGAATAGAATCGAATCGGATCGGATCGAATCGGATCGAATCGAATCGAATCGGATCGGATCGAATCGAATCGGTTCGATTCGGATCGAATCGAATCGGATCGAATCGAATCGAATCGGATCGGATCGAATCGGATCGAATCGAATCGGATCGAATCGGATCGGATCGAATCGAATTGAATCGGATCGAATCGGATCGAATCGGATCGAATCGAATCGAATCGGATCGGATCGAATCGGATCGAATCGAATCGAATCGGATCGAATCGAATCGAATCGAATCGAATCGGATCGGATCGAATCGGATCGGATCGGAATCGAATCGAATCGGATCGAATCGGATCGAATCGGATCGAATCGAATCGGATCGAATCGGATCGAATCGGATCGAATCGAATCAGATCGAATCGAATCGAATCGAATCGAATCGGATCGGATCGAATCGAATCGGATCGGATCGAATCGAATTGAATCGGATCGAATCGGATCGAATCGGATCGAATCGAATCGAATCGGATCGGATCGAATCGGATCGAATCGAATCGAATCGAATCGAATCGAATCGAATCGAATCGAATCGGATCGAATCGGATCGAATCGAATCGAATCGAATCGAATCGGATCGGATCGAATCGGATCGGATCGAATCGAATCGAATCGAATCGAATCGAATCGGATCGGATCGAATCGGATCGAATCGGATCGAATCGAATCAGATCGAATCGAATCGAATCGAATCGAATCGGATCGGATGGAATCGGATCGGATCGAATCGAATTGAATCGGATCGAATGGGATCGAATCGGATCGAATCGAATCGAATCGAATCGGATCGGATCGAATCGGATCGGATCGAATCGAATCGAATCGAATCGATTCGAATCGAATCGAATCGAATCGAATCGAATCGGATCGAATCGGATCGGATCGAATCGAATCGGATCGGATCGAATCGAATCGGATCCGATCGAATCGAATCGAATCGAATCGAATCGGATCGAATCGGATCGAATCGAATCGGATCGAATCGAATCGAATCGGATCGGATCGAATCGGATCGAATCGAATCGAATCGGATCGGATCGAATCGAATCGGATCGATTCGGATCGAATCGAATCGGATCGAATCGAATCGAATCGGATCGGATCGAATCGGATCGAATCGAATCGAATCGAATCGAATCGAATCGAATCGAATCGAATCGAATCGAATCGGATCGAATCGGATCGAATCGAATCGAATCGAAACGGATCGAATCGAATCGAATCGAATCGAATCGAATCGAATCGGATCGGATCGAATCGGATCGGATCGAATCGAATCGAATCGAATCGAATCGGATCGGATCGAATCGGATCGAATCGGATCGAATCGAATCAGATCGAATCGAATCGAATCGAATCGAATCGGATCGGATCGAATCGGATCGGATCGAATCGAATTGAATCGGATCGAATCGGATCGAATCGAATCGAATCGAATCGGATCGGATCGAATCGGATCGGATCGAATCGAATCGAATCGAATCGAATCGATTCGAATCGAATCGAATCGAATCGAATCGAATCGGATCGGATCGGATCGGATCGAATCGAATCGGATCGGATCGAATCGAATCGGATCGGATCGAATCGAATCGAATCGGATCGAATCGGATCGAATCGAATCGGATCGAATCGAATCGAATCGGATCGGATCGAATCGGATCGAATCGAATCGAATCGGATCGTATCGAATCGAATCGGATCGATTCGGATCGAATCGGATCGAATCGAATCGAATCGGATCGGATCGAATCGGATCGAATCGAATCGGATCGAATCGGATCGGAACGAATCGAATCGGATCGAATCGAATCGAATCGAATCGAATCGAATCGGATCGGATCGAATCGGATCGGATCGAATCGAATCGAATCGGATCGATTCGGATCGAATCGGATCGAATCGAATCGGATCGAATCGGATCGAATCGGATCGAATCGAATCAGATCGAATCGAATCGAATCGAATCGAATCGGATCGGATCGAATCGGATCGGATCGAATCGAATTGAATCGGATCGAATCGGATCGAATCGGATCGAATCGAATCGAATCGGATCGGATCGAATCGGATCGAATCGAATCGAATCGAATCGAATCGAATCGAATCGAATCGAATCGAATCGGATCGAATCGGATCGAATCGAATCGAATCGAATCGAATCGGATCGGATCGAATCGGATCGGATCGAATCGAATTGAATCGGATCGAATCGGATCGGATCGAATCGGATCGAATCGAATCGAATCGGATCGAATCGAATCGAATCGGATCGGATCGAATCGGATCGGATCGGAATCGAATCGAATCGGATCGAATCGGATCGAATCGGATCGAATCGAATCGGATCGAATCGGATCGAATCGGATCGAATCGAATCAGATCGAATCGAATCGAATCGAATCGGATCGGATCGAATCGGATCGGATCGAATCGAATTGAATCGGATCGAATCGGATCGAATCGGATCGAATCGAATCGAATCGGATCGGATCGAATCGGATCGAATCGAATCGAATCGAATCGAATCGAATCGAATCGAATCGAATCGAATCGAATCGAATCGAATCGAATCGAATCGAATCGAATCGAATCGAATCGGATCGAATCGGATCGAATCGAATCGAATCGAATCGAATCGGATCGGATCGAATCGGATCGGATCGAATCGAATCGAATCGAATCGAATCGGATCGGATCGGATCGAATCGGATCGAATCGGATCGAATCGAATCAGATCGAATCGAATCGAATCGAATCGAATCGAATCGAATCGAATCGGATCGGATGGAATCGGATCGGATCGAATCGAATTGAATCGGATCGAATCGGATCGAATCGAATCGAATCGAATCGAATCGGATCGGATCGAATCGGATCGGATCGAATCGAATCGAATCGAATCGATTCGAATCGAATCGAATCGAATCGAATCGAATCGAATCGGATCGAATCGGATCGGATCGAATCGAATCGGATCGGATCGAATCCAATCGGATCGGATCGAATCGAATCGAATCGAATCGGATCGAATCGGATCGAATCGAATCGGATCGAATCGAATCGAATCGGATCGGATCGAATCGGATCGAATCGAATCGAATCGGATCGGATCGAATCGAATCGGATCGATTCGGATCGAATCGAATCGGATCGAATCGAATCGAATCGAATCGGATCGGATCGAATCGGATCGAATCGCATCGGATCGAATCGGATCGGATCGAATCGAATCGGATCGAATCGAATCGAATCGAATCGAATCGGATCGGATCGAATCGGATCGGATCGAATCGAATCGGATCGATTCGGATCGAATCGAATCGGATCGAATCGAATCGAATCGGATCGGATCGGATCGAATCGGATCGGATCGGATCGGATCGGAATCGAGTCGGATCGAATCGGATCGAATCGGATCGAATCGGATCGGATCGAATCGGATCGAATCGGATCGAATCGAATCGAATCGGATCGGATCGAATCGGATCGAATCGAATCGGATCGGAATCGAATCGAATCGAATCGAATCGAATCGAATCGAATCGAATCGAATCGAATCGGATCGAATCGAATCGGATCGGATCGAATCGGATCGAATCGAATCGGATCGGAATCGAATCGAATCGGATCGAATCGAATCGAATCGAATCGAATCGAATCGGATCGGATCGAATAGAATCGAATCGAATCGAATCGAATCGAATCGAATCGAATCGAATCGAATCGAATCGAATCGAATCGAATCGAATCGAATCGGATCGAATCGGATCGAATCGGATCGAATCGAATCAGATCGAATCGAATCGAATCGAATCGAATCGGATCGGATCGAATCGGATCGGATCGAATCGAATTGAATCGGATCGAATCGGATCGAATCGGATCGAATCGAATCGAATCGAATCGGATCGGATCGAATCTGATCGAATCGAATCGAGTCGAATCGGATCGAATCGGATCGGATCGAATCGGATCGAATCGGATCGAATCGAATCAGATCGAATCGAATCGAATCGAATCGAATCGAATCGAATCGGATCGATTCGGATCGAATCGAATCGGATCGAATCGAATCGAATCGGATCGGATCGGATCGAATCGGATCGGATCGGAATCGAGTCGGATCGAATCGGATCGAATCGGATCGAATCGGATCGGATCGGATCGGATCGGATCGGATCGGATCGGATCGAATCGGATCGAATCGAATCGAATCGGATCGGATCGAATCGGATCGAATCGAATCGGATCGGAATCGAATCGAATCGAATCGAATCGAATAGAATCGGATCGAATCGAATCGAATCGAATCGAATCGAATCGGATCGGATCGAATCGGATCGAATCGAATCGGATCGGAATCGAATCGAATCGGATCGAATCGAATCGAATCGGATCGGATCGAATAGAATCGAATCGAATCGAATCGGATCGGATCGAATCGGATCGGATCGAATCGGATCGAATCGAATCGAATCGAATCGAATCGAATCGAATCGAATCGAATCGAATCGAATCGAATCGAATCGAATCGGATCGAATCGGATCGAATCGAATCGAATCGAATCGAATCGAATCGGATCGGATCGAATCGGATCGGATCGAATCGAATCGAATCGGATCGAATCGGATCGGATCGAATCGGATCGAATCAGATCGAATCGAATCAGATCGAATCGAATCGAATCGAATCGAATCGAATCGAATCGAATCGGATCGGATCGAATCGGATCGGATCGAATCGAATTGAATCGGATCGAATCGGATCGAATCGAATCGAATCGAATCGGATCGGATCGAATCGGATCGGATCGAATCGAATCGAATCGAATCGAATCGAATCGAATCGAATCGAATCGAATCGAATCGAATCGAATCGAATCGAATCGAATCGGATCGAATCGGATCGGATCGAATCGAATCGGATCGGATCGAATCGAATCGAATCGGATCGGATCGAATCGAATCGAATCGAATCGAATCGGATCGAATCGGATCGAATCGAATCGGATCGAATCGAATCGAATCGGATCGGATCGAATCGGATCGGATCGAATCGAATCGGATCGATTCGGATCGAATCGAATCGGATCGAATCGAATCGAATCGGATCGGATCGAATCGGATCGAATCGAATCGGATCGTATCGGATCGGATCGAATCGAATCGGATCGAATCGAATCGAATCGAATCGGATCGGATCGAATCGGATCGGATCGAATCGGATCGGATCGAATCGAATCGGATCGATTCGGATCGAATCGAATCGGATCGAATCGAATCGAATCGAATCGGATCGGATCGGATCGAATCGGATCGGATCGGAATCGAGTCGGATCGAATCGGATCGAATCGGATCGAATCGGATCGAATCGGATCGGATCGAATCGGATCGAATCGGATCGAATCGAATCGAATCGGATCGGATCGAATCGGATCGAATCGAATCGGATCGGAATCGAATCGAATCGAATCGAATCGAATCGGATCGAATCGAATCGAATCGGATCGGATCGAATCGGATCGAATCGAATCGGATCGGAATCGAAACGAATCGGATCGAATCGGATCGAATCGAATCGAATCGGATCGGATCGAATCGGATCGAATCGAATTGAATCGGATCGAATCGGATCGAATCGAATCGAATCGGATCGGATCGAATCGGATCGGATCGAATCGGATCGGATCGAATCGGATCGAATCGGATCGGATCGTATCGAATCGGATCGGATCGAATCGAATCGAATCGAATCGAATCGAATCGAATCGAATCGAATCGAATCGAATCGAATCGAATCGAATCGAATCGGATCGGATCGAATCGGATCGGATCGAATCGAATTGAATCGGATCGAATCGGATCGAATCGAATCGAATCGGATCGGATCGAATCGGATCGGATCGAATCGAATCGAATCGAATCGAATCGAATCGGATCGAATCGGATCGGATCGAATCGGATCGAATCGGATCGAATCGGATCGAATCGGATCGAATCGAATCGGATCGAATCGAATCGAATCGAATCGGATCGGATCGAATCGAATCGAATCGGATCGAATCGGATCGGATCGAATTGGATCGAATCGGATCGAATCGGATCGAATCAAATCGGATCGAATCGGATCGAATCGAATCGGATCGAATCGGATCGAATCGGATCGGATCGAATCGGATCGAACAGGATCGAATCGGATCGAATCGAATCGGATCGAATCGGATCGAATCGAATCGAAACGAATCGGATCGAATCGAATCGAATCGAATCGAATCGAATCGAATCGGATCGGATCGAATCGGATCGAATCGAATCGAATCGAATCGAATCGAATCGGATCGAATCGGATCGAATCGGATCGAATCGGATCGAATCGAATCGGATCGGATCGAATCGGATCGAATCGAATCGGATCGGATCGGATCGAATCGAATCGAATCGAATCGAATCGAATCGAATCGGATCGAATCGGATCGAATCGGATCGAATCGGATCGAATCGAATCGGATCGGATCGAATCGGATCGAATCGAATCGGATCGGATCGGATCGAATCGAATCGAATCGGATCGAATCGGATCGAATCGGATCGAATCGAATCGGATCGGATCGAATTGGATCGAATCGGATCGAATCGAATCGGATCGAATCGGATCGGATCGGATCGAATCGGATCGAATCGGATCGAATCGAATCGGATCGAATCGGATCGAATCGGATCGAATCGGATCGAATCGAATCGAATCGAATCGAATCGAATCGAATCGAATCGGATCGGATCGAATCGGATCGAATCGAATCGAATCGAATCGGATCGGATCGAATCGAATCGAATCGAATCGAATCGAATCGAATCGAATCGAATCGAATCGAATCGAATCGAATCGAATCGAATCGAATCGAATCGAATCGAATCGAATCGAATCGGAATCGAATCGAATCGGATCGAATCGGATCGAATCGGATCGAATCGAATCGGATCGGATCGAATCGGATCGGATCGAATCGAATCGAATGGAATCGGATCGAATCGGATCGAATCGAATCGGATCGAATCGAATCGAATCGAATCGGATCGGATCGAATCGGATCGAATCGAATCGGATCGGAATCGAATCGAATCGAATCGAATCGATTCGAATCGAATCGAATCGAATCGAATCGAATCGAATCGAATCGAATCGAATCGAATCGGATCGAATGGAATAGGATCGAATCGGATCGAATCGGATCGAATCGAATCGAATCGGATCGGATCGAATCGGATCGAATCGAATCGGATCGGAATCGAATCGAATCGAATCGAATCGAATCGAATCGAATCGAATCGAATCGAATCGAATCGGATCGAATCGGATCGAATCGGATCGAATCGAATCGAATCGGATCGGAATCGAATCGAATCGAATCGAATCGAATCGAATCGAATCGAATCGAATCGAATCGAATCGAATCGAATCGAATCGAATCGAATCGAATCGAATCGAATCGAATCGAATCGAATCGAATCGAATCGAATCGAATCGAATCGAATCGAATCGAATCGAATCGAATCGAATCGAATCGAATCGAATCGAATCGAATCGAATCGAATCGAATCGAATCGAATCGAATCGAATCGAATCGAATCGAATCGAATCGAATCGAATCGAATCGGATCGAATCGAATCGAATCGGATCGAATCGAATCGGATCGAATCGGATCGAATCGAATCGAATCGAATCGGATCGAATCGAATCGGATCGAATCGAATCGAATCGAATCGAATCGAATCGAATCGAATCGAATCGAATCGAATCGAATCGAATCGAATCGAATCGAATCGAATCGAATCGAATCGAATCGAATCGAATCGAATCGAATCGAATCGAATCGAATCGAATCGAATCGGATCGAATAGGATCGATTCGAATCGGATCGGATCGAATCGAATCGAATCGAATCGAATCGAATCGAATCGAATCGGAATCGAATCGGATCGAATCGGTTCGAATCGGATCGAATCGAATCGGATCGAATCGGATCGAATCGGATCGAATCGGATCGAATCGAATCGAATCGAATCGAATCGAATCGAATCGAATCGAATCGAATCGAATCGAATCGAATCGAATCGAATCGAATCGAATCGAATCGAATCGAATCGAATCGAATCGAATCGAATCGAATCGAATCGAATCGAATCGAATCGAATCGAATCGAATCGAATCGGAATCGAATCGGATCGAATCGGATCGAATCGGATCGAATCGAATCGAATCGAATCGAATCGGAATCGAATCGGATCGAATCGGTTCGAATCGGATCGAATCGAATCGGATCGAATCGAATCGAATCGAATCGAATCGAATCGAATCGAATCGAATCGGATCGAATCGAATCGAATCGGATCGAATCGGATCGAATCGGATCGAATCGAATCGAATCGAATCGAATCGGATCGAATCGAATCGGATCGAATCGAATCGAATCGAATCGAATCGAATCGAATCGAATCGAATCGAATCGAATCGAATCGAATCGAATCGAATCGAATCGAATCGAATCGAATCGAATCGGATCGAATAGGATCGATTCGAATCGGATCGGATCGAATCGAATCGAATCGAATCGAATCGAATCGAATCGAATCGGAATCGAATCGGATCGAATCGGTTCGAATCGGATCGAATCGAATCGGATCGAATCGGATCGAATCGGATCGAATCGGATCGAATCGAATCGAATCGAATCGAATCGAATCGAATCGAATCGAATCGAATCGAATCGAATCGAATCGAATCGAATCGAATCGAATCGAATCGAATCGAATCGAATCGAATCGAATCGAATCGAATCGAATCGAATCGAATCGAATCGAATCGAATCGAATCGAATCGAATCGAATCGAATCGAATCGAATTGGATCGAATCGAATCGAATCGGATCGAATCGGATCGAATCGGATCAAATCGAATCGAATCGAATCGGATCGAATCGAATCGGATCGAATCGAATCGAATCGAATCGAATCGAATCGAATCGAATCGAATCGAATCGAATCGAATCGAATCGAATCGAATCGAATCGAATCGAATCGAATCGAATCGAATCGAATCGAATCGAATCGGATCGAATAGGATCGATTCGAATCGGATCGGATCGAATCGAATCGAATCGAATCGAATCGAATCGAATCGAATCGAATCGAATCGAATCGAATCGGAATCGAATCGGATCGAATCGGTTCGAATCGGATCGAATCGAATCGGATCGAATCGAATCGAATCGGATCGAATCGGATCGAATCGAATCGGATCGAATCGGATCGAATCGAATCGGATCGAATCGAATCGAATCGAATTGGATCGGATCGAATCGAATCGGATCGGATCGAATCGGATCGAATCGAATCGGATCGAATCGGATCGAATCAAATCGAATCGAATCGAATCGAATCGAATCGAATCGAATCGAATCGGATCGAATCGAATCGAATCGGATCGGATCGAATCGGATCGAATCGAATCGAATCGAATCGAATCGGATCGGATCGGATCGAATCGGATCGAATCGGATCGAATCGAATCGAATCGGATCGAATCGAATCGAATCGAATCGAATCGAATCGAATCGAATCGAATCGAATCGAATCGAATCGAATCGAATCGAATCGAATCGAATCGAATCGAATCGAATCGAATCGAATCGAATCGAATCGAATCGAATCGGATCGAATCGAATCGAATCGGATCGAATCGGATCGAATCGGATCGAATCGAATCGACTCGAATCGGATCGAATCGAATCGGATCGAATCGAATCGAATCGAATCGAATCGAATCGAATCGAATCGAATCGAATCGAATCGAATCGAATCGAATCGAATCGAATCGGATCGAATAGGATCGATTCGAATCGGATCGGATCGAATCGAATCGAATCGAATCGAATCGAATCGAATCGAATCGAATCGAATCGGAATCGAATCGGATCGAATCGGTTCGAATCGGATCGAATCGAATCGGATCGAATCGGATCGAATCGGATCGAATCGGATCGAATCGAATCGAATCGAATCGAATCGAATCGAATCGAATCGAATCGAATCGGATCGAATCGAATCGAATCGGATCGAATCGGATCGAATCGAATCGAATCGAATCGAATCGGATCGAATCGAATCGGATCGAATCGAATCGAATCGAATCGAATCGAATCGAATCGAATCGAATCGAATCGAATCGAATCGAATCGAATCGAATCGAATCGAATCGAATCGAATCGAATCGAATCGAATCGAATCGAATCGAATCGAATCGAATCGAATCGAATCGGATCGAATAGGATCGATTCGAATCGGATCGGATCGAATCGAATCGAATCGAATCGAATCGAATCGAATCGAATCGAATC
Organism: Chrysolina oricalcia; assembly: GCA_944452925.2. NCBI lineage: Eukaryota > Metazoa > Arthropoda > Insecta > Coleoptera > Chrysomelidae > Chrysolina > Chrysolina oricalcia. The sequence goes on along the minus strand of OX101808.2, from coordinate 44,055,907 downwards.
GGAATCGAATCGGATCGAATCGGTTCGAATCGGATCGAATCGAATCGGTTCGAATCGGATCGAATCGAATCGGATCGAATCGAATCGAATCGGATCGAATCGGATCGAATCGAATCGGATCGAATCGGATCGAATCGAATCGGATCGAATCGAATCGAATCGAATTGGATCGGATCGAATCGAATCGGATCGGATCGAATCGAATCGAATCAGATCGAATCGGATCGAATCGAATCGGATCGAATCGGATCGAATCGAATCGGATCGGATCGAATCGGATCGAATCGAATCAGATCGGAATCGAATCGGATCGAATCGAATCGGATCGAATCGAATCGAATCGAATCGGATCGAATCGGATCGAATCGAATCGGATCGAATCGAATCGAATCGAATCGAATCGAATCGGATCGGATCGGATCGGATGGGAATCGAATCGAATCGGATCGAATCGGATCGAATCGGATCGAATCGAGTCGGATCGAATTGGATCGAATCGGATCGAATCGAATCGGATCGAATCGAATCGAATCCAATCGAATCGGATCGGATCGAATCGGATCGAATCGGATCGAATCGGATCGAATCGAATCGAATCGGATCGAATCGAATGGAATCGAATCGAATCGAATCGGATCGAATCGAATCGAATCGGAACGAATCGAATCGGATCGGATCGAATCGAATCGGATCGGATCGAATCGAATCGAATCGAATCGAATCGGATCGGATCGAATCGGATCGAATCGAATCGGATCGGAATCGAATCGAATCGAATCGGATCGAATCGAATCGAATCGAATCGAATCGAATCGAATCGAATCGAATCGAATCGAATCGAATCGAATCGAATCGAATCGAATCGAATCGAATCGAATCGAATCGAATCGAATCGAATCGAATCGAATCGAATCGAATCGAATCGAATCGAATCGAATCGAATCGAATCGAATCGAATCGAATCGAATCGAATCGAATCGAATCGAATCGAATCGAATCGAATCGAATCGAATCGAATCGAATCGAATCGAATCGAATCGAATCGAATCGAATCGAATCGAATCGAATCGAATCGAATCGAATCGAATCGAATCGAATCGAATCGAATCGAATCGAATCGAATCGAATCGGAATCGAATCGAATCTGAATCGAATCGGATCGAATCGGATCGAATCGGATCGAATCGAATCGGATCGAATCGGATCGAATCGGATCGAATCGAATCGAATCGGATCGAATCGAATCGGATCGAATCGAATCGAATCGAATCGAATCGAATCGAATCGAATCGAATCGAATCGAATTGAATCGAATCGACTCGAATCGAATCGGATCAGATCGGATCGAATCGGATCGGATCGAATCGAATCGAATCGAATCGAATCGAATCGGATCGAATCGGATCGATTCGAATCGGATCGAATCGAATCGAATCGGATCGGATCGGATCGGATCGGAATCGAATCGGATCGAATCGAATCGGATCGAATCGAATCGAATCGGATCGGATCGAATCGGATCGGATCGAATCGGATCGGATCGGATCGGATCGGAATCGAATCGAATCGGATCGAATCGGATCGAATCGGATCGAATCGAATCGGATCGAATCGAATCGAATCGGATCGAATCGAATCGGATCGAATCGAATCGAATCGAATCGAATCGAATCGAATCGAATCGAATCGAATCGAATCGAATCGAATCGAATCGAATCGAATCGAATCGAATCGGATCGGATCGAATCGGATCGGATCGGAATCGAATCGAATCGGATCGAATCGGATCGAATCGAATCGGATCGAATCGGATCGAATCGAATCGGATCGGATCGAATCGGATCGAATCGGATCGAATCGAATCGGATCGGATCGAATCGGATCGAATCGGATCGAATCGGATCGAATCGAATCGGATCGAATCGGATCGAATCGAATCGGATCGAATCGAATCGGATCGAATCGAATCGAATCGAATCGAATCGAATCGAATCGAATCGAATCGAATCGAATCGAATCGAATCGAATCAAATCGAATCGGATCGGATCGAATCGGATCGAATTGAATCGGATCGAATCGAATTGAATCGAATCGAATCGAATCAAATCGAATCGGATCGGATCGAATCGGATCGAATCGGATCGAATCGGATCGAATCGAATCGGATCGGATCGAATCGAATCGAATCGGAATCGAATCGGATCGAATCGGATCGAATCGGATCGAATCGAATCGGATCGGATCGAATCGGATCGGATCGAATCGGATCGAATCGAATCGGATCGGATCGGATCGAATCGGATCGGATCGAATCGGATCGAATCGGATCGAATCGGATCGAATCGAATCGGATCGAATCGGATCGAATCGGATCGAATCGAATCGGATCGAATCGAATCGAATCGAATCGAATCGGATCGGATCGAATCGGATCGGATCGAATCGAATCGAATCGAATCGGATCGGATCGGATCGAATCGAATCGGAATCGAATCGAATCGAATCGGATCGGATCGGATCGGATCGATCGAATCGGATCGGAATCGAATCGAATCGAATCGAATCGAATCGAATCGAATCAAATCGAATCGAATCGAATCGAATCGAATCGAATCGGATCGAATCGAATCTAATCGGATCGAATCGGATCGAATCGGATCGAATCGGATCGAATCGAATCGAATCGGATCGAATCGGATCGAATCGAATCGGATCGAATCGAATCGAATCGAATCGGATCGGATCGAATCGGATCGAATCGAATCGGATCGGAATCGAATCGAATCGAATCGAATCGAATCGAATCGGATCGAATCGAATAGGATCGAATCGGATCGAATCGGATCGAATCGAATCGAATCGAATCGGATCGGATCGAATCGGATCGAATCGAATCGGATCGGAATCGAATCGAATCGAATCGAATCGAATCGAAACGAATCGGATCGAATCGGATCGAATCGAATCGGATCGGATCGGATCGGATCGAATCGGATCGAATCGAATCGGATCGGAATCGAATCGTATCGAATCGAATCGAATCGAATCGAATCGAATCGAATCGAATCGAATCGAATCGAATCGAATCGAATCGAATCGAATCGAATCGAATCGAATCGAATCGAATCGAATCGAATCGAATCGAATCGAATCGAATCGAATCGAATCGAATCGAATCGAATCGAATCGAATCGAATCGAATCGAATCGAATCGAATCGAATCGAATCGAATCGAATCGAATCGAATCGAATCGAATCGAATCGGATCGAATCGAATCGAATCGAATCGGATCGAATCGGATCGAATCGGATCGAATCGAATCGAATCGGATCGAATCGAATCGGATCGAATCGAATCGAATCGAATCGAATCGAATCGAATCGAATCGAATCGAATCGAATCGAATCGAATCGAATCGAATCGAATCGAATCGAATCGAATCGAATCGAATCGAATCGAATCGAATCGAATCGAATCGAATCGAATCGGATCGGATCGATTCGAATCGGATCGGATCGAATCGAATCGAATCGAATCGAATCGAATCGAATCGAATCGAATCGAATCGAATCGAATCGAATCGAATCGAATCGAATCGAATCGAATCGAATCGAATCGAATCGAATCGAATCGAATCGAATCGAATCGAATCGAATCGAATCGAATCGAATCGAATCGAATCGAATCGAATCGAATCGAATCGAATCGAATCGAATCGAATCGAATCGAATCGGAATCGAATCGGATCGAATCGGATCGAATCGGATCGAATCGAATCGGATCGAATCGGATCGAATCGGATCGAATCGGATCGAATCGAATCGGATCGAATCGGATCGAATCGAATCGGATCGAATCGAATCGAATCGAATTGGATCGGATCGAATCGGATCGGATCGAATCGAATCGAATCGAATCGGATCGAATCGGATCGAATCGGATCGAATCGAATGGATCGAATCGAATCGAATCGAATCGAATCGGATCGGATCGAATCGGATCGGATCGGAATCGAATCGAATCGGATCGAATCGGATCGAATCGGATCGAATCGAGTCGGATCGAATCGGATCGAATCGGATCAAATCGAATCGGATCGAATCGAATCGAATCGAATCGAATCGAATCGAATCGAATCGAATCGAATCGAATCGGATCGGATCGAATCGGATCGGATCGAATCGGATCGAATCGAATCGAATCGAATCGAATCGAATTGATTCGAATCGGATCGAATCGAATCGAATCGAATCGGATCGGATCGAATCGAATCGAATCGGATCGGATCGAATCGGATCGGATCGAATCGAATCGAATCGGATCGGATCGAATCGGATCGAATCGAATCGAATCGAATCGGATCGGAATCGAATCGAATCGGATCGAATCGAATCGAATCGGATCGGATCGAATCGAATCGAATCGAATCGAATCGAATCGAATCGAATTGAATCGAATCGGAATCGAATCGAATCGGAATCGAATCGGATCGAATCGGATCGAATCGGATCGAATCGAATCGGATCGAATCGGATCGAATCGAATCGGATCGAATCGGATCGAATCGGATCGAATCGAATCGAATCGAATCGAATCGAATCGAATCGAATCGAATCGAATCGAATCGAATCGAATCGAATCGAATCGAATCGAATCGAATGGGATCGGATCGAATCGGATCGGATCGAATCGAACCGAATCGAATCGGATCGAATCGGATCGAATCGAATCGAATCGGATCGAATCGAATCGAATCGGATCGGATCGAATCGGATCGAATCGGATCGGATCGGAATCGAATCGGATCGAATCGAATCGGATCGAATCGAATCGAATCGGATCGGAATCGAATCGAATCGGATCGAATCGGATCGAATCGGATCGAATCGAATCGGATCGAATCGAATCGAATCGGATCGAATCGAATCGGATCGAATCGAATCGAATCGAATCGAATCGAATCGAATCGAATCGGATCGGATCGAATCGGATCGGATCGGAATCGAATCGAATCGGATCGAATCGGATCGAATCGAATCGGATCGAATCGGATCGAATCGGATCGAATCGGATCGGATCGAATCGGATCGAATCGGATCGAATCGAATCGGATCGGATCGGATCGGATCGAATCGGATCGAATCGGATCGAATCGGATCGAATCGAATCGGATCGAATCGGATCGAATCGGATCGAATCGAATCGGATCGAATCGAATCGAATCGAATCGTATCGAATCGGATCGGATCGAATCGGATCGAATCGGATCGAATCGAATCGGATCGGATCGGATCGAATCGAATCGAATCGAATCGAATCGAATCGAATCGAATCGAATCGAATCGAATCGAATCGAATCGAATCGAATCGAATCGGAATCGAATCGAATCGGATCGGATCGAATCGGATCGAATCGGATCGAATCGAATCGGATCGAATCGAATCGAATCGAATCGGATCGGATCGAATCGGATCGGATCGAATCGAATCGAATCGAATCGGATCGGATCGGATCGAATCGAATCGGATCGAATCGAATCGGATCGAATCGAATCGAATCGAATCGGATCGGATCGGATCGGATCGAATCGAATCGGATCGGAATCGAATCGAATCGAATCGAATCGAATCGAATCGAATCGAATCGAATCGAATCGAATCGAATCGAATCGAATCGAATCGAATCGAATCGAATCGAATCGAATCGAATCGAATCGAATCGAATCGAATCGAATCGAATCGAATCGAATCGAATCGGATCGAATCGAATCGAATCGGATCGAATCGGATCGAATCGGATCGAATCGAATCGAATCGAATCGGATCGAATCGGATCGAATCGGATCGAATCGGATCGAATCGAATCGGATCGAATCGAATCGAATCGGATCGGATCGAATCGGATCGAATCGAATCGGATCGGAATCGAATCGAATCGAATCGGATCGAATCGGATCGAATCGAATCGAATCGAATCGGATCGAATCGGATCGAATCGGATCGAATCGAATCGGATCGGATCGAATCGGATCGGATCGAATCGGATCGAATCGAATCGGATCGGATCGGATCGAATCGGATCGAATCGGATCGAATCGAATCGGATCGAATCGAATCGAATCGAATCGAATCGGATCGGATCGAATCGGATCGGATCGAATCGAATCGAATCGAATCGGATCGGATCGGATCGAATCGAATCGGATCGAATCGAATCGAATCGGATCGGATCGGATCGGATCGGATCGAATCGAATCGGATCGGAATCGAATCGAATCGAATCGAATCGAATCGAATCGAATCGAATCAAATCGAATCGAATCGAATCGAATCGAATCGAATCGAATCGGATCGAATCGAATCTAATCGGATCGAATCGGATCGAATCGGATCGAATCGAATCGAATCGGATCGAATCGGATCGAATCGAATCGGATCGAATCGAATCGAATCGAATCGGATCGGATCGAATCGGATCGAATCGAATCGGATCGGAATCGAATCGAATCGAATCGAATCGAATCGAATCGGATCGAATCGAATAGGATCGAATCGGATCGAATCGGATCGAATCGAATCGAATCGGATCGGATCGAATCGGATCGAATCGAATCGGATCGGAATCGAATCGAATCGAATCGAATCGAAACGAATCGGATCGAATCGGATCGAATCGAATCGGATCGGATCGGATCGAATCGGATCGAATCGAATCGGATCGGAATCGAATCGTATCGAATCGAATCGAATCGAATCGAATCGAATCGAATCGAATCGAATCGAATCGAATCGAATCGAATCGAATCGAATCGAATCGAATCGAATCGAATCGAATCGAATCGAATCGAATCGAATCGAATCGAATCGAATCGAATCGAATCGAATCGAATCGAATCGAATCGAATCGAATCGAATCGAATCGAATCGAATCGAATCGAATCGAATCGAATCGAATCGAATCGGATCGAATCGGATCGAATCGGATCGAATCGAATCGAATCGGATCGAATCGAATCGGATCGAATCGAATCGAATCGAATCGAATCGAATCGAATCGAATCGAATCGAATCGAATCGAATCGAATCGAATCGAATCGAATCGAATCGAATCGAATCGAATCGAATCGAATCGAATCGAATCGAATCGAATCGAATCGGATCGGATCGATTCGAATCGGATCGGATCGAATCGAATCGAATCGAATCGAATCGAATCGAATCGAATCGAATCGAATCGAATCGAATCGAATCGAATCGAATCGAATCGAATCGAATCGAAACGAATCGAATCGAATCGAATCGAATCGAATCGAATCGAATCGAATCGAATCGAATCGAATCGAATCGAATCGAATCGAATCGAATCGAATCGAATCGGATCGGATCGAATCGAATCGAATCGAATCGAATCGAATCGAATCGAATCGAATCGAATCGAATCGAATCGAATCGAATCGAATCGAATCGAATCGGATCGGATCGATTCGAATCGGATCGGATCGAATCGAATCGAATCGAATCGAATCGAATCGAATCGAATCGAATCGAATCGAATCGAATCGAATCGAATCGAATCGAAACGAATCGAATCGAATCGAATCGAATCGAATCGAATCGAATTGATTCGAATCGAATCGGATCGAATCGAATCGAATCGAATCGGATCGAATCGAATCGGATCGGATCGAATCGGATCGGATCGAATCGAATCGAATCGAATCGAATCGAATCGAATCGAATCGAATCGAATCGAATCGAATCGAATCGAATCGAATCGAATCGAATCGAATCGAATCGAATCGAATCGAATCGAATCGAATCGAATCGAATCGAATCGGAATCGAATCGGATCGAATCGGATCGAATCGGATCGAATCGAATCGGATCGAATCGGATCGAATCGGATCGAATCGGATCGAATCGAATCGGATCGAATCGGATCGAATCGAATCGGATCGAATCGAATCGAATTGGATCGGATCGAATCGGATCGGATCGAATCGAATCGAATCGAATCGGATCGAATCGGATCGAATCGAATCGGATCGAATCGAATCGAATCGGATCGGATCGAATCGGATCGAATCGAATCGGATCGGAATCGAATCGGATCGAATCGAATCGGATCGAATCGAATCGAATCGAATCGAATCGAATCGGATCGAATCGGATCGAATCGAATGGATCGAATCGAATCGAATCGAATCGAATCGGATCGGATCGAATCGGATCGGATCGGAATCGAATCGAATCGGATCGAATCGGATCGAATCGGATCGAATCGGATCGAATCGAGTCGGATCGAATCGGATCGAATCGGATCGAATCGAATCGGATCGAATCGATCGAATCGAATCGAATCGAATCGAATCGAATCGAATCGGATCGGATCGAATCGGATCGATCGAATCGGATCGATCGAATCGAATCGAATCGGATCGGAATCGAATCGAATCGGATCGAATCGAATCGAATCGGATCGAATCGAATCGAATCGAATCGAATCGAATCGAATCGAATCGAATCGAATCGAATCGAATCGAATCGAATCGAATTGAATCGAATCGGAATCGAATCGAATCGGAATCGAATCGGATCGAATCAATCGGAATCGAATCGGATCGAATCGGATCGAATCGGATCGAATCGAATCGGATCGAATCGGATCGAATCGAATCGGATCGAATCGGATCGAATCGGATCGAATCGAATCGAATCGAATCGAATCGAATCGAATCGAATCGAATCGAATCGAATCGAATCGAATCGAATCGAATCGAATGGGATCGGATCGAATCGGATCGGATCGAATCGAACCGAATCGAATCGGATCGAATCGGATCGAATCGAATCGAATCGGATCGAATCGAATCGAATCGGATCGGATCGAATCGGATCGAATCGGATCGGATCGGAATCGAATCGGATCGAATCGAATCGGATCGAATCGAATCGAATCGGATCGGAATCGAATCGAATCGGATCGAATCGGATCGAATCGGATCGAATCGAATCGGATCGAATCGAATCGAATCGGATCGAATCGAATCGGATCGAATCGAATCGAATCGAATCGAATCGAATCGAATCGAATCGAATCGAATCGGATCGGATCGAATCGGATCGGATCGGAATCGAATCGAATCGGATCGAATCGGATCGAATCGAATCGGATCGAATCGGATCGAATCGGATCGAATCGGATCGGATCGAATCGGATCGAATCGGATCGAATCGAATCGGATCGGATCGGATCGAATCGGATCGAATCGGATCGAATCGGATCGAATCGAATCGGATCGAATCGGATCGAATCGGATCGAATCGAATCGGATCGAATCGAATCGAATCGAATCGTATCGAATCGGATCGGATCGAATCGGATCGAATCGGATCGAATCGAATCGGATCGGATCGGATCGAATCGAATCGAATCGAATCGAATCGAATCGAATCGAATCGAATCGAATCGAATCGAATCGGAATCGAATCGAATCGGATCGAATCGGATCGAATCGGATCGAATCGAATCGGATCGGATCGGATCGAATCGGATCGGATCGAATCGGATCGAATCGAATCGGATCGGATCGGATCGAATCGGATCGAATCGGATCGAATCGAATCGGATCGAATCGGATCGAATCGGATCGAATCGAATCGGATCGAATCGAATCGAATCGAATCGGATCGGATCGAATCGGATCGGATCGAATCGAATCGAATCGAATCGGATCGGATCGGATCGAATCGGATCGGATCGAATCGAATCGGATCGAATCGAATCGAATCGAATCGGATCGGATCGGATCGGATCGAATCGAATCGGATCGGAATCGAATCGAATCGAATCGAATCGAATCGAATCGAATCGAATCGAATCGAATCGAATCGAATCGAATCGAATCGAATCGAATCGAATCGAATCGAATCGAATCGAATCGAATCGAATCGAATCGAATCGAATCGAATCGAATCGGATCGAATCGAATCGAATCGGATCGAATCGGATCGAATCGGATCGAATCGAATCGAATCGAATCGGATCGAATCGGATCGAATCGGATCGAATCGAATCGGATCGAATCGAATCGAATCGGATCGGATCGGATCGAATCGGATCGAATCGAATCGGATCGGAATCGAATCGAATCGAATCGAATCGAATCGAATCGAATCGAATCGAATCGAATCGAATCGAATCGAATCGAATCGAATCGAATCGAATCGAATCGAATCGAATCGAATCGAATCGAATCGAATCGGATCGGATCGAATCGGATCGGATCGAATCGAACCGAATCGAATCGGATCGAATCGGATCGAATCGGATCGAATCGAATCGGATCGAATCGAATCGAATCGGATCGGATCGAATCGGATCGAATCGAATCGGATCGGAATCGAATCGAATCGAATCGAATCGAATCGAATCGGATCGAATCGAATAGGATCGAATCGGATCGAATCGGATCGAATCGAATCGGATCGGATCGAATCGGATCGAATCGAATCGGATCGGAATCGAATCGAATCGAATCGAATCGAATCGGATCGAATCGGATCGAATCGAATCGGATCGGATCGAATCGGATCGAATCGAATCGGATCGGAATCGAATCGTATCGAATCGAATCGAATCGAATCGAATCGAATCGAATCGAATCGAATCGAATCGAATCGAATCGAATCGAATCGAATCGAATCGAATCGAATCGAATCGAATCGAATCGGATCGGATCGAATCGGATCGGATCGAATCGAACCGAATCGAATCGGATCGAATCGGATCGAATCGAATCGAATCGGATCGAATCGAATCGAATCGGATCGGATCGAATCGGATCGAATCGGATCGGATCGGAATCGAATCGAATCGGATCGAATCGGATCGAATCGAAACGAATCGGATCGAATCGGATCGAATCGGATCGAATCGAATCGGATCGGATCGAATCGGATCGAATCGGATCGAATCGAATCGGATCGAATCGAATCGAATCGTATCGAATCGGATCGGATCGGATCGAATCGGATCGAATCGGATCGAATCGAATCGGATCGGATCGGATCGAATCGAATCGAATCGAATCGAATCGAATCGAATCGAATCGAATCGGAATCGAATCGAATCGGATCGAATCGGATCGAATCGGATCGAATCGAATCGGATCGGATCGAATCGAATCGGATCGGATCGAATCGGATCGAATCGAATCGGATCGGATCGGATCGGATCGAATCGGATCGAATCGGATCGAATCGAATCGGATCGAATCGAATCGAATCGAATCGGATCGGATCGGATCGGATCGAATCGAATCGAATCGAATCGGATCGGATCGAATCGGATCGGATCGAATCGAATCGAATCGAATCGGATCGGATCGGATCGGATCGAATCGGATCGGATCGAATCGAATCGGATCGAATCGAATCGAATCGAATCGGATCGGATCGGATCGGATCGAATCGAATCGGATCGGAATCGAATCGAATCGAATCGAATCGAATCGAATCGAATCGAATCGAATCGAATCGAATCGAATCGAATCGAATCGAATCGAATCGAATCGAATCGAATCGGAACGAATCGAATCGAATCGGATCGAATCGGATCGAATCGGATCGAATCGAATCGAATCGAATCGAATCGAATCGGATCGAATCGGATCGAATCGGATCGATTCGAATCGGATCGAATCGAATCGAATCGGATCGGATCGGATCGAATCGGATCGAATCGAATCGGATCGGAATCGAATCGAATCGAATCGAATCGAATCGAATCGAATCGAATCGAATCGAATCGAATCGAATCGAATCGAATCGAATCGAATCGAATCGAATCGAATCGGATCGAATCGAATAGGATCGAATCGGATCGAATCGGATCGAATCGAATCGAATCGGATCGGATCGAATCGGATCGAATCGAATCGGATCGGAATCGGATCGAATCGAATCGAATCGGATCGAATCGGATCGAATCGGATCGAATCGAATCGGATCGGATCGAATCGGATCGGATCGAATCGGATCGAATCGAATCGGATCGGATCGGATCGAATCGGATCGAATCGGATCGAATCGAATCGCATCGAATCGGATCGAATCGGATCAAATCGAATCGGATCAAATCGAATCGAATCGAATCGGATCGGATCGAATCGGATCGGATCGAATCGAATCGAATCGAATCGAATCGGATCGGATCGGATCGAATCGGATCGGATCGAATCGAATCGGATCGAATCGAATCGAATCGAATTTGATCGGATCGGATCGGATCGAATCGAATCGGATCGGAATCGAATCGAATCGAATCGAATCGAATCGAATCGAATCGAATCGAATCGAATCGAATCGAATCGAATCGAATCGAATCGAATCGAATCGAATCGAATCGAATCGAATCGAATCGAATCGAATCGAATCGAATCGAATCGAATCGAATCGAATCGGATCGAATCGAATCGAATCGGATCGAATCGGATCGAATCGAATCGAATCGAATCGAATCGAATCGGATCGAATCGAATCGAATCGAATCGAATCGGATCGAATCGGATCGAATCGAATCGAATCGGATCGAATCGGATCGAATCGGATCGATTCGAATCGGATCGAATCGAATCGAATCGGATCGGATCGGATCGAATCGGATCGAATCGGATCGAATCGAATCGGATCGGATCGGATCGGATCGAATCGGATCGAATCGGATCGAATCGAATCGCATCGAATCGGATCGAATCGGATCGAATCGAATCGGATCAAATCGAATCGAATCGAATCGAATCGGATCGGATCGAATCGGATCGGATCGAATCGAATCGAATCGGATCGGATCGGATCGAATCGAATCGCATCGAATCGGATCGAATCGGATCGAATCGAATCGGATCAAATCGAATCGAATCGAATCGGATCGGATCGAATCGGATCGGATCGAATCGAATCGAATCGAATCGAATCGGATCGGATCGGATCGGATCGAATCGGATCGGATCGAATCGAATCGGATCGAATCGAATCGAATCGAATTTGATCGGATCGGATCGGATCGAATCGAATCGGATCGGAATCGAATCGAATCGAATCGAATCGAATCGAATCGAATCGAATCGAATCGAATCGAATCGAATCGAATCGAATCGAATCGAATCGAATCGAATCGAATCGAATCGAATCGAATCGAATCGAATCGAATCGAATCGAATCGAATCGAATCGAATCGAATCGAATCGGATCGAATCGAATCGAATCGGATCGAATCGGATCGAATCGAATCGAATCGAATCGAATCGAATCGAATCGGATCGAATCGAATCGAATCGAATCGAATCGGATCGAATCGGATCGAATCGGATCGAATCGAATCGAATCGGATCGAATCGGATCGAATCAGATCGATTCGAATCGGATCGAATCGAATCGAATCGGATCGGATCGGATCGAATCGGATCGAATCGGATCGAATCGAATCGGATCGGATCGGATCGGATCGAATCGGATCGAATCGGATCGAATCGAATCGCATCGAATCGGATCGAATCGGATCGAATCGAATCGGATCAAATCGAATCGAATCGAATCGAATCGGATCGGATCGAATCGGATCGGATCGAATCGAATCGAATCGGATCGGATCGGATCGAATCGGATCGGATCGAATCGAATCAGATCGAATCGAATCGAATCGAATTTGATCGGATCGGATCGGATCGAATCGAATCGGATCGGAATCGAATCGAATCGAATCGAATCGAATCGAATCGAATCGAATCGAATCGAATCGAATCGAATCGAATCGAATCGAATCGAATCGAATCGAATCGAATCGAATCGAATCGAATCGAATCGAATCGAATCGAATCGAATCGAATCGAATCGAATCGAATCGAATCGAATCGAATCGAATCGAATCGAATCGGATCGAATCGGATCGAATCGGATCGAATCGAATCGCATCGAATCGGATCGAATCGGATCGAATCGAATCGGATCAAATCGAATCGAATCGAATCGGATCGGATCGGATCGGATCGAATCGAATCGAATCGAATCGAATCGGATCGGATCGGATCGAATCGGATCGGATCGAATCGAATCGGATCGAATCGAATCGAATCGAATTTGATCGGATCGGATCGGATCGAATCGAATCGGATCGGAATCGAATCGAATCGAATCGAATCGAATCGAATCGAATCGAATCGAATCGAATCGAATCGAATCGAATCGAATCGAATCGAATCGAATCGAATCGAATCGAATCGAATCGAATCGAATCGAATCGAATCGAATCGAATCGAATCGAATCGAATCGGATCGAATCGAATCGAATCGGATCGAATCGGATCGAATCGAATCGAATCGAATCGAATCGAATCGAATCGGATCGAATCGAATCGAATCGAATCGGATCGAATCGGATCGAATCGGATCGAATCGAATCGAATCGGATCGAATCGGATCGAATCGGATCGATTCGAATCGGATCGAATCGAATCGAATCGGATCGGATCGGATCGAATCGGATCGAATCGGATCGAATCGAATCGGATCGGATCGGATCGGATCGAATCGGATCGAATCGGATCGAATCGAATCGCATCGAATCGGATCGAATCGGATCGAATCGAATCGGATCAAATCGAATCGAATCGAATCGAATCGGATCGGATCGAATCGGATCGGATCGAATCGAATCGAATCGGATCGGATCGGATCGAATCGGATCGGATCGAATCGAATCGGATCGAATCGAATCGAATCGAATTTGATCGGATCGGATCGGATCGAATCGAATCGGATCGGAATCGAATCGAATCGAATCGAATCGAATCGAATCGAATCGAATCGAATCGAATCGAATCGAATCGAATCGAATCGAATCGAATCGAATCGAATCGAATCGAATCGAATCGAATCGAATCGAATCGAATCGAATCGAATCGAATCGAATCGAATCGAATCGAATCGAATCGAATCGAATCGAATCGAATCGAATCGAATCGAATCGAATCGAATCGAATCGAATCGAATCGAATCGAATCGAATCGGATCGAATCGAATCGAATCGGATCGAATCGGATCGAATCGAATCGAATCGAATCGAATCGAATCGAATCGGATCGAATCGAATCGAATCGAATCGGATCGAATCGGATCGAATCGGATCGAATCGAATCGAATCGGATCGAATCGGATCGAATCGGATCGATTCGAATCGGATCGAATCGAATCGAATCGGATCGGATCGGATCGAATCGGATCGAATCGAATCGAATCGGATCGGAATCGAATCGAATCGAATCGAATCGAATCGAATCGAATCGAATCGAATCGAATCGAATCGAATCGAATCGAATCGAATCGAATCGAATCGGATCGAATCGAATAGGATCGAATCGGATCGAATCGGATCGAATCGGATCGAATCGAATCGAATCGGATCGGATCGAATCGGATCGAATCGAATCGGATCGGAATCGAATCGAATCGAATCGAATCGAATCGGATCGAATCGAATCGGATCGGATCGAATCGGATCGAATCGAATCGAATTGAATCGGATCGGATCGGAATCGAATCGAATCGAATCGAATCGAATCGAATCGAATCGAATCGAATCGAATCGAATCGAATCGAATCGAATCGAATCGAATCGAATCGAATCGAATCGAATCGAATCGAATCGGATCGAATCGAATCGAATCGAATCGAATCGAATCGAATCGAATCGAATCGAATCGAATCGAATCGGATCGAATCGAATCGAATCGGATCGAATCGGATCGAATCGGATCGAATCGAATCGAATCGGATCGAATCGAATCGGATCGAATCGAATCGAATTGAATCGGATCGGATCGGAATCGAATCGAATCGAATCGAATCGAATCGAATCGAATCGAATCGAATCGAATCGAATCGAATCGAATCGAATCGAATCGAATCGAATCGAATCGAATCGAATCGAATCGAATCGGATCGAATCGAATCGAATCGGATCGAATCGGATCGAATCGGATCGAATCGAATCGAATCGGATCGAATCGAATCGAATCGAATCGAATCGAACCGAATCGAATCGAATCGAATCGAATCGAATCGAATCGGATCGGATCGATTCGAATCGGATCGGATCGAATTGAATCGAATCGAATCGAATCGAATCGAATCGAATCGAATCGAATCGAATCGAATCGAATCGAATCGAATCGAATCGAATCGGAATCGAATCGGATCGAATCGGATCGAATCGGATCGAATCGAATCGGATCGAATCGGATCGAATCGGATCGAATCGGATCGAATCGAATCGGATCGAATCGGATCGAATCGAATCGGATCGAATCGAATCGAATCGAATTGGATCGGATCGAATCGGATCGAATCGAATCGAATCGGATCGAATCGGATCGAATCGAATCGGATCGAATCGAATCGAATCGAATCGGATCGGATCGGATCGAATCGGATCGAATCGAATCGGATCGGAATCGAATCGGATCGAATCGAATCGGATCGAATCGAATCGGATCGAATCGGATCGAATCGAATCGGATCGAATCGAATCGAATCGAATCGAATCGGATCGGATCGAATCGGATCGGATCGGAATCGAATCGAATCGGATCGAATCGGATCGGATCGGATCGGATCGAATCGAATCGGATCGGAATCGAATCGAATCGAATCGAATCGAATCGAATCGAATCGAATCGAATCGAATCGAATCGAATCGAATCGAATCGAATCGAATCGAATCGAATCGAATCGGAACGAATCGAATCGAATCGGATCGAATCGGATCGGATCGAATCGGATCGAATCGAATCGAATCGAATCGAATCGAATCGGATCGAATCGGATCGAATCGGATCGATTCGAATCGGATCGAATCGAATCGAATCGGATCGGATCGGATCGAATCGGATCGAATCGAATCGGATCGGAATCGAATCGAATCGAATCGAATCGAATCGAATCGAATCGAATCGAATCGAATCGAATCGAATCGAATCGAATCGAATCGAATCGAATCGAATCGGATCGAATCGAATAGGATCGAATCGGATCGAATCGGATCGAATCGAATCGAATCGGATCGGATCGAATCGGATCGAATCGAATCGGATCGGAATCGGATCGAATCGAATCGAATCGGATCGAATCGGATCGAATCGGATCGAATCGAATCGGATCGGATCGAATCGGATCGGATCGAATCGGATCGAATCGAATCGGATCGGATCGGATCGAATCGGATCGAATCGGATCGAATCGAATCGCATCGAATCGGATCGAATCGGATCAAATCGAATCGGATCAAATCGAATCGAATCGAATCGGATCGGATCGAATCGGATCGGATCGAATCGAATCGAATCGAATCGAATCGGATCGGATCGGATCGAATCGGATCGGATCGAATCGAATCGGATCGAATCGAATCGAATCGAATTTGATCGGATCGGATCGGATCGAATCGAATCGGATCGGAATCGAATCGAATCGAATCGAATCGAATCGAATCGAATCGAATCGAATCGAATCGAATCGAATCGAATCGAATCGAATCGAATCGAATCGAATCGAATCGAATCGAATCGAATCGAATCGAATCGAATCGAATCGAATCGAATCGAATCGAATCGAATCGAATCGAATCGGATCGAATCGAATCGAATCGGATCGAATCGGATCGAATCGAATCGAATCGAATCGAATCGAATCGAATCGGATCGAATCGAATCGAATCGAATCGAATCGGATCGAATCGGATCGAATCGGATCGAATCGAATCGAATCGGATCGAATCGGATCGAATCGGATCGATTCGAATCGGATCGAATCGAATCGAATCGGATCGGATCGGATCGAATCGGATCGAATCGGATCGAATCGAATCGGATCGGATCGGATCGGATCGAATCGGATCGAATCGGATCGAATCGAATCGCATCGAATCGGATCGAATCGGATCGAATCGAATCGGATCAAATCGAATCGAATCGAATCGAATCGGATCGGATCGAATCGGATCGGATCGAATCGAATCGAATCGGATCGGATCGGATCGAATCGAATCGCATCGAATCGGATCGAATCGGATCGAATCGAATCGGATCAAATCGAATCGAATCGAATCGGATCGGATCGAATCGGATCGGATCGAATCGAATCGAATCGAATCGAATCGGATCGGATCGGATCGGATCGAATCGGATCGGATCGAATCGAATCGGATCGAATCGAATCGAATCGAATTTGATCGGATCGGATCGGATCGAATCGAATCGGATCGGAATCGAATCGAATCGAATCGAATCGAATCGAATCGAATCGAATCGAATCGAATCGAATCGAATCGAATCGAATCGAATCGAATCGAATCGAATCGAATCGAATCGAATCGAATCGAATCGAATCGAATCGAATCGAATCGGATCGAATCGAATCGAATCGGATCGAATCGGATCGAATCGAATCGAATCGAATCGAATCGAATCGAATCGGATCGAATCGAATCGAATCGAATCGAATCGGATCGAATCGGATCGAATCGGATCGAATCGAATCGAATCGGATCGAATCGGATCGAATCAGATCGATTCGAATCGGATCGAATCGAATCGAATCGGATCGGATCGGATCGAATCGGATCGAATCGGATCGAATCGAATCGGATCGGATCGGATCGGATCGAATCGGATCGAATCGGATCGAATCGAATCGCATCGAATCGGATCGAATCGGATCGAATCGAATCGGATCAAATCGAATCGAATCGAATCGAATCGGATCGGATCGAATCGGATCGGATCGAATCGAATCGAATCGGATCGGATCGGATCGAATCGGATCGGATCGAATCGAATCGGATCGAATCGAATCGAATCGAATTTGATCGGATCGGATCGGATCGAATCGAATCGGATCGGAATCGAATCGAATCGAATCGAATCGAATCGAATCGAATCGAATCGAATCGAATCGAATCGAATCGAATCGAATCGAATCGAATCGAATCGAATCGAATCGAATCGAATCGAATCGAATCGAATCGAATCGAATCGAATCGAATCGAATCGAATCGAATCGAATCGAATCGGATCGAATCGGATCGAATCGGATCGAATCGAATCGCATCGAATCGGATCGAATCGGATCGAATCGAATCGGATCAAATCGAATCGAATCGAATCGGATCGGATCGGATCGGATCGAATCGAATCGAATCGAATCGAATCGGATCGGATCGGATCGAATCGGATCGGATCGAATCGAATCGGATCGAATCGAATCGAATCGAATTTGATCGGATCGGATCGGATCGAATCGAATCGGATCGGAATCGAATCGAATCGAATCGAATCGAATCGAATCGAATCGAATCGAATCGAATCGAATCGAATCGAATCGAATCGAATCGAATCGAATCGAATCGAATCGAATCGAATCGAATCGAATCGAATCGAATCGAATCGGATCGAATCGAATCGAATCGGATCGAATCGGATCGAATCGAATCGAATCGAATCGAATCGAATCGAATCGGATCGAATCGAATCGAATCGAATCGAATCGGATCGAATCGGATCGAATCGGATCGAATCGAATCGAATCGGATCGAATCGGATCGAATCGGATCGATTCGAATCGGATCGAATCGAATCGAATCGGATCGGATCGGATCGAATCGGATCGAATCGGATCGAATCGAATCGGATCGGATCGGATCGGATCGAATCGGATCGAATCGGATCGAATCGAATCGCATCGA
Source organism: Chrysolina oricalcia (assembly GCA_944452925.2). Taxonomy (NCBI): domain Eukaryota; kingdom Metazoa; phylum Arthropoda; class Insecta; order Coleoptera; family Chrysomelidae; genus Chrysolina; species Chrysolina oricalcia. The sequence continues at coordinate 44,036,107 of OX101808.2, read as the reverse complement.
ATCGGATCGAATCGGATCGAATCGAATCGGATCAAATCGAATCGAATCGAATCGAATCGGATCGGATCGAATCGGATCGGATCGAATCGAATCGAATCGGATCGGATCGGATCGAATCGGATCGGATCGAATCGAATCGGATCGAATCGAATCGAATCGAATTTGATCGGATCGGATCGGATCGAATCGAATCGGATCGGAATCGAATCGAATCGAATCGAATCGAATCGAATCGAATCGAATCGAATCGAATCGAATCGAATCGAATCGAATCGAATCGAATCGAATCGAATCGAATCGAATCGAATCGAATCGAATCGAATCGAATCGAATCGAATCGAATCGAATCGAATCGAATCGAATCGAATCGAATCGAATCGAATCGAATCGAATCGAATCGAATCGAATCGAATCGAATCGAATCGAATCGAATCGAATCGGATCGAATCGAATCGAATCGGATCGAATCGGATCGAATCGAATCGAATCGAATCGAATCGAATCGAATCGGATCGAATCGAATCGAATCGAATCGGATCGAATCGGATCGAATCGGATCGAATCGAATCGAATCGGATCGAATCGGATCGAATCGGATCGATTCGAATCGGATCGAATCGAATCGAATCGGATCGGATCGGATCGAATCGGATCGAATCGAATCGAATCGGATCGGAATCGAATCGAATCGAATCGAATCGAATCGAATCGAATCGAATCGAATCGAATCGAATCGAATCGAATCGAATCGAATCGAATCGAATCGGATCGAATCGAATAGGATCGAATCGGATCGAATCGGATCGAATCGGATCGAATCGAATCGAATCGGATCGGATCGAATCGGATCGAATCGAATCGGATCGGAATCGAATCGAATCGAATCGAATCGAATCGAATCGGATCGAATCGAATCGGATCGGATCGAATCGGATCGAATCGAATCGAATTGAATCGGATCGGATCGGAATCGAATCGAATCGAATCGAATCGAATCGAATCGAATCGAATCGAATCGAATCGAATCGAATCGAATCGAATCGAATCGAATCGAATCGAATCGAATCGAATCGAATCGAATCGAATCGAATCGGATCGAATCGAATCGAATCGAATCGAATCGAATCGAATCGAATCGAATCGAATCGAATCGAATCGGATCGAATCGAATCGAATCGGATCGAATCGGATCGAATCGGATCGAATCGAATCGAATCGGATCGAATCGAATCGGATCGAATCGAATCGAATTGAATCGGATCGGATCGGAATCGAATCAAATCGAATCGAATCGAATCGAATCGAATCGAATCGAATCGAATCGAATCGAATCGAATCGAATCGAATCGAATCGAATCGAATCGAATCGAATCGAATCGGATCGAATCGAATCGAATCGGATCGAATCGGATCGAATCGGATCGAATCGAATCGAATCGGATCGAATCGAATCGGATCGAATCGAATCGAATCGAATCGAACCGATCGAATCGAATCGAATCGAATCGAATCGGATCGGATCGATTCGAATCGGATCGGATCGAATTCGAATCGAATCGAATCGAATCGAATCGAATCGAATCGAATCGAATCGAATCGAATCGAATCGAATCGGAATCGAATCGGATCGAATCGGATCGAATCGGATCGAATCGAATCGGATCGAATCGGATCGAATCGGATCGAATCGAATCGGATCGAATCGAATCGAATCGGATCGAATCGGATCGAATCGAATCGGATCGAATCGAATCGAATCGAATTGGATCGGATCGAATCGGATCGAATCGAATCGAATCGGATCGAATCGGATCGAATCGAATCGGATCGAATCGAATCGAATCGAATCGGATCGGATCGGATCGAATCGGATCGAATCGAATCGGATCGGAATCGAATCGGATCGAATCGAATCGGATCGAATCGAATCGGATCGAATCGGATCGAATCGAATCGGATCGAATCGAATCGAATCGAATCGAATCGGATCGGATCGAATCGGATCGGATCGGAATCGAATCGAATCGGATCGAATCGGATCGAATCGGATCGAATCGAGTCGGATCGAATCGGATCGAATCGGATCGAATCGAATCGGATCGAATCGAATCGAATCGAATCGAATCGAATCGAATCGAATCGGATCGGATCGAATCGGATCGAATCGGATCGAATCGAATCGAATCGGATCGAATCGAATCGAATCGAATCGAATCGAATCGAATCGAATCGAATCGAATCGAATCGAATCGAATCGAATCGAATCGAATCGAATCGAATCGAATCGAATCGAATCGGATCGAATCGAATCGAATCGGATCGAATCGAATCGAATCGGATTGGATCGAATCGGATCGAATCGAATCGAATCGGATCGGATCGAATCGGATCGAATCGAATCGAATCGGATCGGATCGGAATCGAATCGAATCGGATCGAATCGAATCGAATCGGATCGGATCGAATCGAATCGAATCGAATCGAATCGAATCGAATCGAATCGAATCGAATCGAATCGAATCGAATCGAATCGAATCGAATCGAATCGAATCGAATCGAATCGAATCGAATCGAATCGAATCGAATCGAATCGAATCGAATCGAATCGAATCGAATCGAATCGAATCGAATCGAATCGAATCGAATCGAATCGAATCGAATCGAATCGAATCGAATCGAATCGAATCGAATCGAATCGAATCGGAATCGAATCGAATCGGAATCGAATCGGATCGAATCGGATCGAATCGGATCGAATCGAATCGGATCGAATCGGATCGAATCGGATCGAATCGGATCGAATCGGATCGAATCGGATCGGATCGAATCGAATCGGATCGAATCGGATCGAATCGAATCGGATCGAATCGAATCGAATCGAATCGAATCGGATCGGATCGAATCGGATCGGATCGGAATCGAATCGAATCGGATCGAATCGGATCGAATCGGATCGAATCGGATCGAATCGAGTCGGATCGAATCGGATCGAATCGGATCGAATCGAATCGGATCGAATCGAATCGAATCGAATCGAATCGGATCGGATCGAATCGGATCGAATCGGATCGAATCGAATCGAATCGGATCGAATCGAATCGAATCGAATCGAATCGAATCGAATCGAATCGAATCGAATCGAATCGAATCGAATCGAATCGAATCGGATCGAATCGAATCGAATCGGATCGAATCGAATCGAATCGGATTGGATCGAATCGGATCGAATCGAATCGAATCGAATCGGATCGGATCGAATCGGATCGAATCGAATCGAATCGGATCGGATCGGAATCGAATCGAATCGGATCGAATCGAATCGAATCGGATCGGATCGAATCGAATCGAATCGGATCGGATCGATTCGAATCGGATCGGATCGAATCGAATCGAACCGAATCGAATCGAATCGAATCGAATCGGAATCGAATCGGATCGAATCGGATCGAATCGGATCGAATCGAATCGGATCGAATCGGATCGAATCGGATCGAATCGGATCGAATCGAATCGAATCGGATCGGATCGAATCGGATCGAATCGAATCGGATCGGAATCGAATCGAATCGAATCGAATCGAATCGAATCGAATCGAATCGGATCGAATCGAATCGGATCGGATCGAATCGGATCGAATCGAATCGAATTGAATCGGATCGGATCGGAATCGAATCGGATCGAATCGAATCGAATCGGATCGAATCGAATCGGATCGAATCGAATCGAATCGAATCGAACCAAATCGAATCGAATCGAATCGAATCGGATCGGATCGATTCGAATCGGATCGGATCGAATCGAATCGAATCGAATCGAATCGAATCGAATCGAATCGAATCGGAATCGAATCGGATCGAATCGGATCGAATCGGATCGAATCGAATCGGATCGAATCGAATCGAATCGGATCGAATCGGATCGAATCGGATCGAATCGAATCGGATCGAATCGGATCGAATCGAATCGGATCGAATCGAATCGAATCGAATTGGATCGGATCGAATCGGATCGAATCGAATCGAATCGAATCGGATCGAATCGGATCGAATCGAATCGGATCGAATCGAATCGAATCGAATCGGATCGGATCGGATCGAATCGGATCGAATCGAATCAGATCGGAATCGGATCGGATCGGAATCGAATCGAATCGGATCGAATCGGATCGAATCGGATCGAATCGGATCGAATCGAGTCGGATCGAATCGGATCGAATCGGATCGAATCGGATCGAATCGAATCGGATCGAATCGAATCGAATCGAATCGAATCGGATCGGATCGAATCGGATCGAATCGGATCGAATCGAATCGAATCGGATCGAATCGAATCGAATCGAATCGAATCGAATCGAATCGAATCGAATCGAATCGAATCGAATCGAATCGGATCGAATCGAATCGAATCGGATCGAATCGAATCGAATCGGATTGGATCGAATCGGATCGAATCGAATCGAATCGAATCGGATCGGATCGAATCGGATCGAATCGAATCGAATCGGATCGGATCGGAATCGAATCGAATCGGATCGAATCGAATCGAATCGGATCGGATCGAATCGAATCGAATCGGATCGGATCGATTCGAATCGGATCGGATCGAATCGAATCGAACCGAATCGAATCGAATCGAATCGAATCGGAATCGAATCGGATCGAATCGGATCGAATCGGATCGAATCGAATCGGATCGAATCGGATCGAATCGGATCGAATCGGATCGAATCGAATCGAATCGGATCGAATCGAATCGGATCGGATCGAATCGAATCGGATCGAATCGAATCGAATCGAATCGGATCGGATCGAATCGGATCGAATCGAATCGGATCGGATCGAATCGAATCGGATCGATTCGGATCGAATCGGATCGAATCGAATCGAATCGAATCGGATCCGATCGAATCGGATCGAATCGAATCGGATCGAATCGGATCGGATCGAATCGAATCGGATCGAATCGAATCGAATCGGATCGGATCGAATCGGATCGGATCGAATCGAATCGGATCGATTCGGATCGAATCGGATCGAATCGAATCGGATCGAATCGGATCGAATCGAATCAGATCGAATCGAATCGAATCGAATCGAATCGGATCGGATCGAATCGGATCGGATCGAATCGAATTGAATCGGATCGAATCGGATCGAATCGGATCGAATCAAATCGAATCGGATCGGATCGAATCGGATCGAATCGAATCGAATCGAATCGAATCGAATCGAATCGAATCGAATCGAATCGGATCGAATCGGATCGAATCGAATCGAATCGAATCGAATCGAATCGAATCGAATCGAATCGGATCGGATCGGATCGAATCGGATCGAATCGAATCGGATCGGATCGAATCGAATCGGATCGAATCGAATCGAATCGAATCGAATCGGATCGGATCGAATCGGATCGAATCGAATCGGATCGGATCGAATCGAATCGGATCGAATCGAATCGAATCGAATCGAATCGAATCGAATCGAATCGAATCGAATCGAATCGAATCGAATCGAATCGAATCGAATCGAATCGGATCGAATCGAATCGAATCGGATCGAATCGGATCGAATCGAATCGAATCGAATCGAATCGAATCGAATCGAATCGAATCGGATCGAATCGAATCGAATCGAATCGGATCGAATCGGATCGAATCGGATCGAATCGAATCGAATCGAATCGGATCGAATCGGATCGAATCGGATCGATTCGAATCGGATCGAATCGAATCGAATCGGATCGGATCGGATCGAATCGGATCGAATCGAATCGAATCGGATCGGAATCGAATCGAATCGAATCGAATCGAATCGAATCGAATCGAATCGAATCGGATCGAATCGAATAGGATCGAATCGGATCGAATCGGATCGAATCGAATCGAATCGGATCGGATCGAATCGGATCGAATCGAATCGGATCGGAATCGAATCGAATCGAATCGAATCGAATCGAATCGGATCGAATCGAATCGGATCGGATCGAATCGGATCGAATCGAATCGAATTGAATCGGATCGGATCGGAATCGAATCGGATCGAATCGAATCGAATCGGATCGAATCGAATCGGATCGAATCGAATCGAATCGAATCGAACCAAATCGAATCGAATCGAATCGAATCGGATCGGATCGATTCGAATCGGATCGGATCGAATCGAATCGAATCGAATCGAATCGAATCGAATCGAATCGAATCGAATCGAATCGAATCGGAATCGAATCGGATCGAATCGGATCGAATCGGATCGAATCGAATCGGATCGAATCGGATCGAATCGGATCGAATCGGATCGAATCGGATCGAATCGAATCGGATCGAATCGGATCGAATCGAATCGGATCGAATCGAATCGAATCGAATTGGATCGGATCGAATCGGATCGAATCGAATCGAATCGAATCGGATCGAATCGGATCGAATCGAATCGGATCGAATCGAATCGAATCGAATCGGATCGGATCGGATCGAATCGGATCGAATCGAATCAGATCGGAATCGAATCGGATCGAATCGAATCGGATCGAATCGAATCGGATCGAATCGGATCGAATCGAATCGGATCGAATCGAATCGAATCGAATCGAATCGGATCGGATCGAATCGGATCGGATCGGAATCGAATCGAATCGGATCGAATCGGATCGAATCGGATCGAATCGAGTCGGATCGAATCGGATCGAATCGGATCGAATCGAATCGGATCGAATCGAATCGAATCGAATCGAATCGGATCGGATCGAATCGGATCGAATCGGATCGAATCGAATCGAATCGGATTGAATCGAATCGAATCGAATCGAATCGAATCGAATCGAATCGAATCGAATCGAATCGAATCGGATCGAATCGAATCGAATCGGATCGAATCGAATCGAATCGGATTGGATCGAATCGGATCGAATCGAATCGAATCGGATCGGATCGAATCGGATCGAATCGAATCGAATCGGATCGGATCGGAATCGAATCGAATCGGATCGAATCGAATCGAATCGGATCGGATCGAATCGAATCGAATCGAATCGAATCGAATCGAATCGAATCGAATCGAATCGAATCGAATCGAATCGAATCGAATCGAATCGAATCGAATCGAATCGAATCGAATCGAATCGAATCGAATCGAATCGAATCGAATCGAATCGAATCGAATCGAATCGAATCGAATCGAATCGAATCGAATCGAATAGAATCGAATCGAATCGAATCGAATCGAATCGAATCGAATCGAATCGAATCGAATCGAATCGAATCGAATCGAATCGAATCGAATCGAATCGAATCGAATCGAATCGAATCGAATCGAATCGAATCGAATCGAATCGAATCGAATCGAATCGAATCGAATCGAATCGAATCGAATCGAATCGAATCGAATCGAATCGAATCGAATCGAATCGAATCGAATCGAATCGAATCGAATCGAATCGAATCGAATCGAATCGGAATCGAATCGAATCGAATCGGATCGAATCGAATCGAATCGGATCGGATCGAATCGGATCGAATCGAATCGAATCGAATCGAATCGAATCGAATCGAATCGAATCGAATCGAATCGAATCGAATCGAATCGAATCGAATCGGATCGAATCGGATCGAATCGAATCGAATCGAATCGAATCGGATCGGATCGGATCGAATCGGATCGAATCGAATCGGATCGGATCGAATCGAATCGGATCGAATCGAATCGAATCGAATCGAATCGGATCGGATCGAATCGGATCGAATCGAATCGGATCGGATCGAATCGAATCGGATCGAATCGAATCGAATCGAATCGAATCGAATCGAATCGAATCGAATCGAATCGAATCGAATCGAATCGAATCGGATCGAATCGAATCGAATCGGATCGAATCGGATCAAATCGAATCGAATCGAATCGAATCGAATCGGATCGAATCGAATCGAATCGAATCGGATCGAATCGGATCGAATCGGATCGAATCGAATCGAATCGGATCGAATCGGATCGAATCGGATCGATTCGAATCGGATCGAATCGAATCGAATCGGATCGGATCGGATCGAATCGGATCGAATCGAATCGAATCGGATCGGAATCGAATCGAATCGAATCGAATCGAATCGAATCGAATCGAATCGAATCGAATCGAATCGAATCGGATCGAATCGAATAGGATCGAATCGGATCGAATCGGATCGAATCGAATCGAATCGGATCGGATCGAATCGGATCGAATCGAATCGGATCGGAATCGAATCGAATCGAATCGAATCGAATCGAATCGGATCGAATCGAATCGGATCGGATCGAATCGGATCGAATCGAATCGAATTGAATCGGATCGGATCGGAATCGAATCGAATCGAATCGAATCGAATCGAATCGAATCGAATCGAATCGAATCGAATCGAATCGAATCGAATCGAATCGAATCGAATCGAATCGAATCGAATCGAATCGAATCGGATCGAATCGAATCGAATCGGATCGAATCGGATCGAATCGGGTCGAATCGAATCGAATCGGATCGAATCGAATCGGATCGAATCGAATCGAATCGAATCGAATCGAACCGAATCGAATCGAATCGAATCGAATCGGATCGGATCGATTCGAATCGGATCGGATCGAATCGAATCGAATCGAATCGAATCGAATCGAATCGAATCGAATCGAATCGAATCGAATCGAATCGAATCGAATCGAATCGAATCGAATCGGAATCGAATCGGATCGAATCGGATCGAATCGGATCGAATCGAATCGGATCGAATCGGATCGAATCGGATCGAATCGGATCGAATCGAATCGGATCGAATCGGATCGAATCGAATCGGATCGAATCGAATCGAATCGAATTGGATCGGATCGAATCGGATCGAATCGAATCGAATCGGATCGAATCGGATCGAATCGAATCGGATCGAATCGAATCGAATCGAATCGGATCGGATCGGATCGAATCGGATCGAATCGAATCGAATCGGATCGGAATCGAATCGGATCGAATCGAATCGGATCGAATCGAATCGGATCGAATCGGATCGAATCGAATCGGATCGAATCGAATCGAATCGAATCGAATCGGATCGGATCGAATCGGATCGGATCGGAATCGAATCGAATCGGATCGAATCGGATCGAATCGGATCGAATCGAGTCGGATCGAATCGGATCGAATCGGATCGAATCGAATCGGATCGAATCGAATCGAATCGAATCGAATCGGATCGGATCGAATCGGATCGAATCGGATCGAATCGAATCGAATCGGATCGAATCGAATCGAATCGAATCGAATCGAATCGAATCGAATCGAATCGAATCGAATCGAATCGAATCGAATCGAATCGAATCGAATCGAATCGAATCGAATCGAATCGAATCGGATCGAATCGAATCGAATCGGATCGAATCGAATCGAATCGGATTGGATCGAATCGGATCGAATCGAATCGAATCGGATCGGATCGAATCGGATCGAATCGAATCGAATCGGATCGGATCGGAATCGAATCGAATCGGATCGAATCGAATCGAATCGGATCGGATCGAATCGAATTGAATCGAATCGAATCGAATCCAATCGAATCGAATCGAATCGAATCGAATCGAATCGAATCGAATCGAATCGAATCGAATCGAATCGAATCGAATCGAATCGAATCGAATCGAATCGAATCGAATCGAATCGAATCGAATCGAATCGAATCGAATCGAATCGAATCGAATCGAATCGAATCGAATCGAATCGAATCGAATCGAATCGAATCGAATCGAATCGAATCGAATCGAATCGAATCGAATCGAATCGAATCGAATCGAATCGAATCGAATCGAATCGAATCGAATCGAATCGAATCGAATCGAATCGAATCGAATCGAATCGAATCGAATCGAATCGAATCGGAATCGAATCGAATCGGAATCGAATCGGATCGAATCGGATCGAATCGGATCGAATCGAATCGGATCGAATCGGATCGAATCGGATCGAATCGGATCGAATCGGATCGGATCGAATCGAATCGGATCGAATCGGATCGAATCGAATCGGATCGAATCGAATCGAATCGAATCGAATCGAATCGAATCGGATCGGATCGAATCGGATCGGATCGGAATCGAATCGAATCGGATCGAATCGGATCGAATCGGATCGAATCGAGTCGGATCGAATCGGATCGAATCGGATCGAATCGGATCGAATCGAATCGGATCGAATCGAATCGAATCGAATCGGATCGAATCGAATCGAATCGAATCGAATCGAATCGGATCGGATCGAATCGGATCGGATCGGAATCGAATCGAATCGGATCGAATCGGATCGAATCGGATCGAATCGAGTCGGATCGAATCGGATCGAATCGGATCGAATCGAATCGGATCGAATCGAATCGAATCGAATCGAATCGGATCGGATCGAATCGGATCGAATCGGATCGAATCGAATCGAATCGAATCGAATCGGATCGAATCGAATCGAATCGGATCGAATCGAATCGAATCGGATTGGATCGAATCGGATCGAATCGAATCGAATCGAATCGGATCGGATCGAATCGGATCGAATCGAATCGAATCGGATCGGATCGGAATCGAATCGAATCGGATCGAATCGAATCGAATCGAATCGGATCGGATCGAATCGAATCGAATCGGATCGGATCGATTCGAATCGGATCGGATCGAATCGAATCGAACCGAATCGAATCGAATCGAATCGAATCGAATCGAATCGGAATCGAATCGGAACGAATCGGATCGAATCGGATCGAATCGAATCGGATCGAATCGGATCGAATCGGATCGAATCGGATCGAATCGAATCGAATCGGATCGAATCGAATCGGATCGGATCGAATCGAATCGGATCGAATCGAATCGAATCGAATCGGATCGAATCGGATCGGATCGAATCGAATCGGATCGATTCGGATCGAATCGGATCGAATCGAATCGGATCGAATCGGATCGAATCGAATCGGATCCGATCGAATCGGATCGAATCGAATCGGATCGAATCGGATCGGATCGAATCGAATCGGATCGGATCGAATCGAATCGAATCGGATCGATTCGGATCGAATCGAATCGGATCGAATCGAATCGAATCGAATCGGATCCGATCGAATCGGATCGAATCGAATCGGATCGAATCGGATCGGATCGGATCGAATCGAATCGGATCGGATCGAATCGAATCGAATCGAATCGGATCGGATCGAATCGGATCGGATCGAATCGAATCGGATCGATTCGGATCGAATCGGATCGAATCGAATCGGATCGAATCGGATCGAATCGAATCAGATCGAATCGAATCGAATCGAATCGGATCGAATCGGATCGAATCGAATCGAATCGGATCGAATCGAATCGAATCGAATCGGATCGGATCGAATCGGATCGGATCGGATCGGAATCGAATCGAATCGGATCGAATCGGATCGAATCGGATCGAATCGAATCGAATCGGATCGAATCGGATCGAATCGGATCGAATCGAATCAGATCGAATCGAATCGAATCGAATCGAATCGAATCGAATCGAATCGAATCGAATCGAATCGAATCGAATCGGATCGAATCGGATCGAATCGAATCGAATCGAATCGAATCGGGTCGGATCGAATCGGATCGGATCGAATCGAATTGAATCGGATCGAATCGGATCGAATCGGATCGAATCGAATCGAATCGGATCGGATCGAATCGGATCGAATCGAATCGAATCGGATCGAATCGAATCGAATCGAATCGGATCGGATCGAATCGGATCGGATCGGATCGGAATCGAATCGAATCGGATCGAATCGGATCGAATCGGATCGAATCGAATCGGATCGAATCGGATCGAATCGGATCGAATCGAATCAGATCGAGTCGAATCGAATCGAATCGAATCGGATCGGATCGGATCGAATCGGATCGGATCGAATCGAATTGAATCGGATCGAATCGGATCGAATCGGATCGAATCGAATCGAATCGGATCGGATCGAATCGGATCGAATCGAATCGAATCGAATCGAATCGAATCGAATCGAATCGAATCGAATCGAATCGAATCGAATCGGATCGAATCGGATCGAATCGAATCGAATCGAATCGAATCGGATCGGATCGAATCGGATCGGATCGAATCGAATCGAATCGAATCGAATCGAATCGGATCGGATCGAATCGGATCGAATCGGATCGAATCGAATCAGATCGAATCGAATCGAATCGACTCGAATCGAATCGAATCGGATCGGATGGAATCGGATCGGATCGAATCGAATTGAATCGGATCGAATCGGATCGAATCGAATCGAATCGGATCGGATCGAATCGGATCGGATCGAATCGAATCGAATCGATTCGAATCGAATCGAATCATCGAATCGAATCGAATCGGATCGAATCGGATCGGATCGAATCGAATTGAATCGGATCGAATCGGATCGAATCGGATCGAATCGAATCGAATCGAATCGGATCGGATCGAATCGGATCGAATCGAATCGAATCGAATCGAATCGAATCGAATCGAATCGAATCGAATCGAATCGAATCGAATCGAATCGAATCGAATCGAATCGAATCGAATCGAATCGAATCGGATCGGATCGAATCGGATCGGATCGAATCGAATCGAATCGAATCGGATCGAATCGGATTGAATCGGATCGAATCGAATCGAATCGGAACGGATCGAATCGGATCGAATCGAATCGGATCGGAATCGAATCGAATCGAATCGGATCGGATCGAATCGGATCGAATCGAATCGGATCGAATCGAATCGAATCGGATCGGATCGAATCGGATCGAATCGAATCGAATCGGATCGGATCGAATCGGATCGGATCGAATCGAATTGAATCGGATCGAATCGGATCGAATCGGATCGAATCGAATCGAATCGAATCGGATCGGATCGAATCGGATCGAATCGAATCGAATCGAATCGAATCGAATCGAATCGAATCGAATCGAATCGAATCGAATCGAATCGAATCGAATCGAATCGAATCGGATCGGATCGAATCGAATCGAATCGAATCGAATCGGATCGAATCGGATCGAATCGAATCGGATCGAATCGAATCGAATCGGATCGGATCGAATCGGATCGAATCGAATCGAATCGGATCGGATCGAATCGGATCGGATCGAATCGAATTGAATCGGATCGAATCGGATCGAATCGGATCGAATCGAATCGAATCGAATCGGATCGGATCGAATCGGATCGAATCGAATCGAATCGAATTGAATCGAATCGAATCGAATCGAATCGAATCGAATCGAATCGAATCGAATCGAATCGAATCGAATCGAATCGAATCGGATCGGATCGAATCGGATCGGATCGAATCGAATCGAATCGAATCGAATCGGATCGAATCGGATCGAATCGGATCGAATCGAATCGAATCGGAACGGATCGAATCGGATCGAATCGAATCGGATCGGAATCGAATCGAATCGAATCGGATCGAATCAGATCGAATCGGATCGAATCAGATCGAATCGGATCGAATCGAATCGAATCGAATCGAATCGAATCGAATCGAATCGAATCGGATCGGATCGAATCGAATCGAATCGAATCGAATCGAATCGGATCGAATCGGATCGAATCGAATCGGATCGAATCGAATCGGATCGGATCGAATCGGATCGGATCGGAATCGAATCGAATCGGATCGAATCGGATCGAATCGGATCGAATCGAATCGGATCGAATCGGATCGAATCGAATCGGATCGAATCGAATCGGATCGGATCGAATCGAATCGAATCGAATCGAATCGAATCGGATCGAATCGGATCGAATCGAATCGGATCGAATCGAATCGGATCGGATCGAATCGGATCGGATCGGAATCGAATCGAATCGGATCGAATCGGATCGAATCGGATCGAATCGAATCGGATCGAATCGGATCGAATCGAATCGGATCGAATCGAATCGAATCGGATCGGATCGAATCGGATCGGATCGGAATCGAATCGAATCGGATCGAATCGGATCGAATCGGATCGAATCGAATCGGATCGAATCGGATCGAATCGAATCGGATCGAATCGAATCGAATCGGATCGGATCGAATCGGATCGGATCGGAATCGAATCGGATCGAATCGGATCGAATCGGATCGAATCGAATCGAATCGGATCGGATCGAATCGGATCGAATCGAATCGAATCGAATCGAATCGAATCGAATCGGATCGGATCGAATCGGATCGAATCGAATCGAATCGAATCGAATCGAATCGAATCGAATCGAATCGAATCGGATCGAATCGGATCGAATCGAATCGAATCGAATCGAATCGAATCGGATCGGATCGAATCGGATCGGATCGAATCGAATCGAATCGAATCGATTCGAATCGAATCGAATCGAATCGAATCGAATCGAATCGAATCGAATCGAATCGGATCGAATCGGATCGAATCGAATCGGATCGGATCGAATCGAATCGGATCGGATCGAATCGAATCGAATCGAATCGGATCGAATCGGATCGAATCGAATCGGATCGAATCGAATCGAATCGGATCGGATCGAATCGGATCGAATCGAATCGAATCGGATCGGATCGAATCGAATCGGATCGATTCGGATCGAATCGAATCGGATCGAATCGAATCGAATCGGATCGGATCGAATCGGATCGAATCGAATCGGATCGAATCGGATCGGATCGAATCGAATCGGATCGGATCGGATCGAATCGGATCGAATCGAATCGGATCGAATCGGATCGGATCGAATCGAATCGGATCGGATCGAATCGGATCGGATCGAATCGAATCAGATCGATTCGGATCGAATCGGATCGAATCGGATCGAATCGAATCAGATCGAATCGAATCGAATCGGATCGGATCGAATCGGATCGGATCGAATCGAATTGAATCGGATCGAATCGGATCGAATCGGATCGAATCGAATCGAATCGGATCGGATCGAATCGGATCGAATCGAATCGAATCGAATCGAATCGAATCGAATCGAATCGAATCGAATCGAATCGAATCGAATCGAATCGAATCGAATCGAATCGAATCGAATCGAATCGGATCGAATCGGATCGAATCGAATCGAATCGAATCGAATCGAATCGAATCGGATCGGATCGAATCTCATCGGATCGAATCGAATTGAATCGGATCGAATCGGATCGAATCGAATCGGATCGAATGGAATCGGATCGAATCGAATCGAATCGGATCGGATCGAATCGGATCGAATCGAATCGGATCGAATCGGATCGGATCGAATCGAATCGGATCGAATGGAATCGAATCGAATCGAATCGGATCGGATCGAATCGGATCGGATCGAATCGAATCAGATCGATTCGGATCGAATCGGATCGAATCGAATCGGATCGAATCGGATCGAATCGGATCGAATCGAATCAGATCGAATCGAATCGAATCGAATCGGATCGGATCGAATCGGATCGGATCGAATCGAATTGAATCGGATCGAATCGGATCGAATCGGATCGAATCGAATCGGATCGGATCGAATCGGATCGAATCGAATCAGATCGATTCGGATCGAATCGGATCGAATCGGATCAAATCGGATCGAATCGAATCGGATCGAATCGAATCGAATCGGATCGGATCGAATCGGATCGAATCGAATCGAATCGGATCGGATCGAATCGAATCGGATCGATTCGGATCGAATCGAATCGGATCGAATCGAATCGAATCGGATCGAATCGAATCGGATCGAATCGAATCGAATCGGATCGGATCGAATCGGATCGAATCGAATCGAATCGGATCGGATCGGATCGAATCGGATCGAATCGAATCGAATCGGATCGGATCGAATCGGATCGAATCGAATCAGATCGATTCGGATCGAATCGAATCGAATCGGATCGAATCGGATCGAATCGAATCGGATCGAATCGAATCGAATCGGATCGGATCGAATCGGATCGAATCGAATCGAATCGGATCGGATCGAATCGAATCGGATCGATTCGGATCGAATCGAATCGGATCGAATCGAATCGAATCGGATCGGATTGAATCGGATCGAATCGAATCGGATCGAATCGGATCGGATCGAATCGAATCGGATCGAATCGAATCGAATCGAATCGAATCGGATCGGATCGAATCGGATCGGATCGAATCGAATCAGATCGATTCGGATCGAATCGGATCGAATCGAATCGGATCGAATCGGATCGAATCGGATCGAATCGAATCAGATCGAATCGAATCGAATCGAATCGGATCGGATCGAATCGGATCGGATCGAATCGAATTGAATCGGATCGAATCGGATCGAATCGGATCGAATCGAATCGAATCGGATCGGATCGAATCGGATCGAATCGAATCAGATCGATTCGGATCGAATCGGATCGAATCGGATCGGATCGAATCGAATCGAATCGAATCGATTCGAATCGAATCGAATCGAATCGAATCGAATCGAATCGGATCGAATCGGATCGGATCGAATCGAATCGGATCGGATCGAATCGAATCGAATCGGATCGAATCGGATCGAATCGAATCGGATCGAATCGAATCGAATCGGATCGGATCGAATCGGATCGAATCGAATCGAAACGGATCGGATCGAATCGAATCGGATCGGATCGGATCGAATCGAATCGGATCGAATCGAATCGAATCGAATCGAATCGGATCGGATCGAATCGGATCGGATCGAATCGAATCAGATCGATTCGGATCGAATCGGATCGAATCGAATCGGATCGAATCGGATCGAATCGGATCGAATCGAATCAGATCGAATCGAATCGAATCGAATCGGATCGGATCGAATCGGATCGGATCGAATCGAATTGAATCGGATCGAATCGGATCGAATCGGATCGAATCGAATCGAATCGGATCGGATCGAATCGGATCGAATCGAATCAGATCGATTCGGATCGAATCGGATCGAATCGGATCGGATCGAATCGAATCGAATCGAATCGATTCGAATCGAATCGAATCGAATCGAATCGAATCGAATCGGATCGAATCGGATCGGATCGAATCGAATCGGATCGGATCGAATCGAATCGAATCGGATCGAATCGGATCGAATCGAATCGGATCGAATCGAATCGAATCGGATCGGATCGAATCGGATCGAATCGAATCGAAACGGATCGGATCGAATCGAATCGGATCGGATCGAATCGAATCGGATCGAATCGAATCGAATCGAATCGAATCGGATCGGATCGAATCGGATCGGATCGAATCGAATCAGATCGATTCGGATCGAATCGGATCGAATCGAATCGGATCGAATCGGATCGAATCGGATCGAATCGAATCAGATCGAATCGAATCGAATCGAATCGGATCGGATCGAATCGGATCGGATCGAATCGAATTGAATCGGATCGAATCGGATCGAATCGGATCGAATCGAATCGAATCGGATCGGATCGAATCGGATCGAATCGAATCGAATCGAATCGAATCGAATCGAATCGAATCGAATCGAATCGAATCGAATCGAATCGAATCGAATCGAATCGAATCGAATCGAATCGAATCGAATCGAATCGAATCGAATCGAATCGAATCGAATCGAATCGAATCGGATCGAATCGGATCGAATCGAATCGAATCGAATCGAATCGAATCGGATCGGATCGAATCGGATCGGATCGAATCGAATTGAATCGGATCGAATCGGATCGAATCGGATCGAATCGAATCGAATCGGATCGGATCGAATCGGATCGTATCGAATCGAATCGGATCGAATCGAATCGAATCGAATCGAATCGGATCGGATCGAATCGAATCGAATCGAATCGGATCGAATCGGATCGAATCGAATCGAATCGAATCGAATCGGATCGGATCGAATCGGATCGAATCGGATCGAATCGAATCGAATCGGATCGGATCGAATCGGATCGAATCGAATCGAATCGAATCGAATCGAATCGAATCGAATCGAATCGAATCGAATCGAATCGAATCGGATCGAATCGGATCGAATCGAATCGAATCGAATCGAATCGGATCGGATCGAATCGGATCGAATCGGATCGAATCGAATCGAATCGGATCGGATCGAATCGGATCGAATCGAATCGAATCGAATCGAATCGAATCGAATCGAATCGAATCGGATCGAATCGGATCGAATCGAATCGAATCGAATCGAATCGAATCGAATCGAATCGGATCGGATCGAATCTCATCGGATCGAATCGAATTGAATCGGATCGAATCGGATCGAATCGAATCGGATCGAATGGAATCGGATCGAATCGAATCGAATCGGATCGGATCGAATCGGATCGAATCGAATCGGATCGAATCGGATCGGATCGAATCGAATCGGATCGAATGGAATCGAATCGAATCGAATCGGATCGGATCGAATCGGATCGGATCGAATCGAATCAGATCGATTCGGATCGAATCGGATCGAATCGAATCGGATCGAATCGGATCGAATCGGATCGAATCGAATCAGATCGAATCGAATCGAATCGAATCGGATCGGATCGAATCGGATCGGATCGAATCGAATTGAATCGGATCGAATCGGATCGAATCGGATCGAATCGAATCGGATCGGATCGAATCGGATCGAATCGAATCAGATCGATTCGGATCGAATCGGATCGAATCGGATCAAATCGGATCGAATCGAATCGGATCGAATCGAATCGAATCGGATCGGATCGAATCGGATCGAATCGAATCGAATCGGATCGGATCGAATCGAATCGGATCGATTCGGATCGAATCGAATCGGATCGAATCGAATCGAATCGGATCGAATCGAATCGGATCGAATCGAATCGAATCGGATCGGATCGAATCGGATCGAATCGAATCGAATCGGATCGGATCGGATCGAATCGGATCGAATCGAATCGAATCGGATCGGATCGAATCGGATCGAATCGAATCAGATCGATTCGGATCGAATCGAATCGAATCGGATCGAATCGGATCGAATCGAATCGGATCGAATCGAATCGAATCGGATCGGATCGAATCGGATCGAATCGAATCGAATCGGATCGGATCGAATCGAATCGGATCGATTCGGATCGAATCGAATCGGATCGAATCGAATCGAATCGGATCGGATTGAATCGGATCGAATCGAATCGGATCGAATCGGATCGGATCGAATCGAATCGGATCGAATCGAATCGAATCGAATCGAATCGGATCGGATCGAATCGGATCGGATCGAATCGAATCAGATCGATTCGGATCGAATCGGATCGAATCGAATCGGATCGAATCGGATCGAATCGGATCGAATCGAATCAGATCGAATCGAATCGAATCGAATCGGATCGGATCGAATCGGATCGGATCGAATCGAATTGAATCGGATCGAATCGGATCGAATCGGATCGAATCGAATCGAATCGGATCGGATCGAATCGGATCGAATCGAATCAGATCGATTCGGATCGAATCGGATCGAATCGGATCGGATCGAATCGAATCGAATCGAATCGATTCGAATCGAATCGAATCGAATCGAATCGAATCGAATCGGATCGAATCGGATCGGATCGAATCGAATCGGATCGGATCGAATCGAATCGAATCGGATCGAATCGGATCGAATCGAATCGGATCGAATCGAATCGAATCGGATCGGATCGAATCGGATCGAATCGAATCGAAACGGATCGGATCGAATCGAATCGGATCGGATCGGATCGAATCGAATCGGATCGAATCGAATCGAATCGAATCGAATCGGATCGGATCGAATCGGATCGGATCGAATCGAATCAGATCGATTCGGATCGAATCGGATCGAATCGAATCGGATCGAATCGGATCGAATCGGATCGAATCGAATCAGATCGAATCGAATCGAATCGAATCGGATCGGATCGAATCGGATCGGATCGAATCGAATTGAATCGGATCGAATCGGATCGAATCGGATCGAATCGAATCGAATCGGATCGGATCGAATCGGATCGAATCGAATCAGATCGATTCGGATCGAATCGGATCGAATCAGATCGGATCGAATCGAATCGAATCGAATCGATTCGAATCGAATCGAATCGAATCGAATCGAATCGAATCGGATCGAATCGGATCGGATCGAATCGAATCGGATCGGATCGAATCGAATCGAATCGGATCGAATCGGATCGAATCGAATCGGATCGAATCGAATCGAATCGGATCGGATCGAATCGGATCGAATCGAATCGAAACGGATCGGATCGAATCGAATCGGATCGGATCGAATCGAATCGGATCGAATCGAATCGAATCGAATCGAATCGGATCGGATCGAATCGGATCGGATCGAATCGAATCAGATCGATTCGGATCGAATCGGATCGAATCGAATCGGATCGAATCGGATCGAATCGGATCGAATCGAATCAGATCGAATCGAATCGAATCGAATCGGATCGGATCGAATCGGATCGGATCGAATCGAATTGAATCGGATCGAATCGGATCGAATCGGATCGAATCGAATCGAATCGGATCGGATCGAATCGGATCGAATCGAATCGAATCGAATCGAATCGAATCGAATCGAATCGAATCGAATCGAATCGAATCGAATCGAATCGAATCGAATCGAATCGAATCGAATCGAATCGAATCGAATCGAATCGAATCGAATCGAATCGAATCGAATCGAATCGGATCGAATCGGATCGAATCGAATCGAATCGAATCGAATCGAATCGGATCGGATCGAATCGGATCGGATCGAATCGAATTGAATCGGATCGAATCGGATCGAATCGGATCGAATCGAATCGAATCGGATCGGATCGAATCGGATCGTATCGAATCGAATCGGATCGAATCGAATCGAATCGAATCGAATCGGATCGGATCGAATCGAATCGAATCGGATCGAATCGGATCGAATCGAATCGAATCGAATCGAATCGGATCGGATCGAATCGGATCGAATCGGATCGAATCGAATCGAATCGGATCGGATCGAATCGGATCGAATCGAATCGAATCGAATCGAATCGAATCGAATCGAATCGAATCGAATCGAATCGAATCGAATCGAATCGAATCGAATCGAATCGAATCGAATCGAATCGAATCGAATCGAATCGAATCGAATCGAATCGGATCGAATCGGATCGAATCGAATCGAATCGAATCGAATCGAATCGGATCGGATCGAATCGGATCGGATCGGATCGAATCGAATTGAATCGGATCGAATCGGATCGAATCGGATCGAATCGAATCGAATCGGATCGGATCGAATCGGATCGAATCGAATCGAATCGGATCGAATCGAATCGAATCGAATCGAATCGAATCGAATCGAATCGAATCGAATCGAATCGAATCGAATCGAATCGAATCGAATCGAATCGGATCGAATCGGATCGAATCGAATCGAATCGAATCGAATCGGATCGGATCGAATCGGATCGGATCGGAATCGAATCGAATCGGATCGAATCGGATCGAATCGGATCGAATCGAATCGGATCGAATCGGATCGAATCGGATCGAATCGAATCAGATCGAATCGAATCGAATCGAATCGAATCGGATCGGATCGAATCGGATCGGATCGAATCGAATTGAATCGGATCGAATCGGATCGAATCGGATCGAATCGAATCGAATCGGATCGGATCGAATCGGATCGAATCGAATCGAATCGAATCGAATCGAATCGAATCGAATCGAATCGAATCGAATCGAATCGAATCGAATCGAATTGAATCGAATCGAATCGAATCGAATCGAATCGGATCGAATCGGATCGAATCGAATCGAATCGAATCGAATCGAATCGAATCGGATCGGATCGAATCGGATCGGATCGAATCGAATCGAATCGGATCGGATCGAATCGGATCGAATCGGATCGAATCGAATCGAATCGAATCGAATCGAATCGGATCGGTGGAATCGGATCGGATCGAATCGAATTGAATCGGATCGAATCGGATCGAATCGAATCGAATCGAATCGGATCGGATCGAATCGGATCGGATCGAATCGAATCGAATCGAATCGATTCGAATCGAATCGAATCGAATCGAATCGAATCGAATCGAATCGAATCGAATCGAATCGAATCGGATCGAATCGGATCGGATCGAATCGAATCGGATCGGATCGAATCGAATCGGATCGGATCGAATCGAATCGAATCGAATCGGATCGAATCGGATCGAATCGAATCGGATCGAATCGAATCGAATCGGATCGGATCGAATCGGATCGAATCGAATCGAATCGGATCGGATCGAATCGAATCGGATCGATTCGGATCGAATCGAATCGGATCGAATCGAATCGAATCGAATCGAATCGGATCGGATCGAATCGGATCGAATCGAATCGGATCGAATCGGATCGGATCGAATCGAATCGGATCGAATCGAATCGAATCGAATCGGATCGGATCGAATCGGATCGGATCGAATCTAATCGGATCGATTCGGATCGAATCGAATCGGATCGAATCGAATCGAATCGGATCGGATCGGATCGAATCGGATCGGATCGGATCGGATCGGAATCGAGTCGGATCGAATCGGATCGAATCGGATCGAATCGGATCGAATCGGATCGGATCGAATCGGATCGAATCGGATCGAATCGAATCGAATCGGATCGGATCGAATCGGATCGAATCGAATCGGATCGGAATCGAATCGAATCGAATCGAATCGAATCGAATCGAATCGAATCGAATCGAATCGAATCGAATCGAATCGAATCGGATCGAATCGAATCGAATCGGATCGGATCGAATCGGATCGAATCGAATCGGATCGGAATCGAATCGAATCGGATCGAATCGAATCGAATCGAATCGGATCGGATCGAATAGAATCGAATCGAATCGAATCGAATCGAATCGAATCGAATCGAATCGGATCGGATCGAATCGGATCGGATCGAATCGAATTGAATCGGATCGAATCGGATCGAATCGAATCGAATCGAATCGGATCGGATCGAATCGGATCGGATCGAATCGGATCGGATCGAATCGAATCGAATCGAATCGAATCGAATCGAATCGAATCGAATCGAATCGAATCGAATCGAATCGAATCGAATCGAATCGAATCGAATCGAATCGAATCGAATCGAATCGAATCGAATCGAATCGAATCGAATCGAATCGAATCGAATCGAATCGAATCGAATCGAATCGAATCGAATCGAATCGAATCGGATCGAATCGGATCGGATCGAATCGAATCGGATCGGATCGAATCGAATCGGATCGGATCGAATCGAATCGAATCGAATCGAATCGGATCGAATCGGATCGAATCGAATCGGACCGAATCGAATCGAATCGGATCGGATCGAATCGGATCGAATCGAATCGAATCGGATCGGATCGAATCGAATCGGATCGATTCGGATCGAATCGAATCGGATCGAATCGAATCGAATCGGATCGAATCGGATCGAATCGAATCGGATCGAATCGGATCGGATCGAATCGAATCGGATCGAATCGAATCGAATCGAATCGAATCGGATCGGATCGAATCGGATCGGATCGAATCGAATCGGATCGATTGGGATCGAATCGAATCGGATCGAATCGAATCGAATCGAATCGAATCGGATCGGATCGGATCGAATCGGATCGGATCGGAATCGAGTCGGATCGGATCGGATCGAATCGGATCGAATCGGATCGGATCGAATCGGATCGAATCGGATCGAATCGAATCGAATCGGATCGGATCGAATCGGATCGAATCGGATCGGAATCGAATCGAATCGAATCGAATCGAATCGAATCGGATCGAATCGAATCGAATCGGATCGGATCGAATCGGATCGAATCGAATCGGATCGGAATCGAAACGAATCGGATCGAATCGGATCGAATCGGATCGAATCGAATCGGATCGAATCGGATCGAATCGAATCGGATCGAATCGAATCGAATCGGATCGGATCGGATTGAATCGGATCGGATCGAATCGAATCGGATCGGATCGAATCGAATCGGATCGGATCGAATCGAATCGGATCGAATCGGATCGAATCGAATCAGATCGAATCGAATCGAATCGAATCGAATCGAATCGAATCGAATCGAATCGAATCGAATCGAATCGAATCGAATCGAATCGAATCGAATCGAATCGAATCGAATCGGATCGGATCGAATCGGATCGGATCGAATCGAATCGGATCGAATCGGATCGGATCGAATCGGATCGAATCGGATCGAATCGAATCAGATCGAATCGAATCGAATCGAATCGGATCGGATCGAATCGGATCGAATCGAATTGAATCGGATCGAATCGGATCGAATCGGATCGAATCGAATCGAATCGAATCGGATCGGATCGGATCGGATCGAATCGGATCGGATCGAATCGGATCGGATCGAATCGGATCGAATCGGATCGGATCGTATCGAATCGGATCGGATCGAATCGAATCGAATCGAATCGAATCGAATCGAATCGAATCGAATCGAATCGAATCGGATCGGATCGAATCGGATCGGATCGAATCGAATTGAATCGGATCGAATCGGATCGAATCGAATCGAATCGAATCGGATCGGATCGAATCGGATCGGATCGAATCGAATCGAATCGAATCGAATCGGATCGAATCGGATCGGATCGAATCGGATCGAATCGGATCGAATCGGATCGAATCGGATCGAATCGAATCGGATCGAATCGAATCGAATCGAATCGGATCGGATCGAATCGAATCGAATCGGATCGAATCGGATCGGATCGAATTGGATCGAATCGGATCGAATCGGATCGAATCAAATCGGATCGAATCGGATCGAATCGGATCGAATCGGATCGAATCGGATCGGATCGAATCGGATCGAACCGGATCGAATCGGATCGAATCGAATCGGATCGAATCGGATCGAATCGGATCGAATCGAATCGGATCGAATCGAATCGAATCGAATCGGATCGGATCGAATCGGATCGGATCGAATCGGATCGAATCGAATCGAATCGAATCGGATCGGAATCGAATCGGATCGGATCGGATCGAATCGAATCGGATCGGATCGGAATCGAATCGAATCGAATCGGATCGAATCGAATCGGATGGGATCGGATCGAATCGGATCGAATCGAATCGGATCGGTATCGAATCGAATCGAATCGAATCGAATCGAATCGAATCGAATCGAATCGAATCGAATCGAATCGAATCGGATCGAATCGGATCGGATCGAATCGGATCGAATCGGATCGAATCGAATCGAATCGAATCGGAACGAATCGAATCGGATCGGATCGAATCGGATCGAATCGAATCGGATCGGATCGAATCGAATCGAATCGAATCGAATCGAATCGAATCGAATCGAATCGAATCGAATCGAATCGAATCGGATCGAATCGGATCGAATCGGATCGAATCGGATCGAATCGAATCGGATCGGATCGAATCGGATCGAATCGAATCGGATCGGATCGGATCGAATCGGATCGAATCGGATCGAATCGAATCGGATCGAATCGGATCGAATCGGATCGAATCGAATCGGATCGAATCGAATCGGATCGGATCGAATTGGATCGAATCGGATCGAATCGAATCGGATCGAATCGGATCGGATCGGATCGAATCGGATCGAATCGGATCGAATCGAATCGGATCGAATCGGATCGAATCGGATCGAATCGGATCGAATCGAATCGAATCGAATCGAATCGAATCGGATCGGATCGAATCGGATCGAATCGAATCGAATCGAATCGGATCGGATCGAATCGAATCGAATCGAATCGAATCGAATCGGAATCGAATCGAATCGGATCGAATCGGATCGAATCGGATCGAATCGAATCGGATCGAATCGGATCGGATCGAATCGAATCGAATCGAATCGGATCGAATAGGATCGAATCGAATCGGATCGAATCGAATCGAATCGAATCGGATCGGATCGAATCGGATCGAATCGAATCGGATCGGAATCGAATCGAATCGAATCGAATCGAATCGAATCGAATCGAATCGAATCGAATCGAATCGAATCGAATCGAATCGAATCGAATCGAATCGAATCGAATCGAATCGAATCGAATCGGATCGAATGGAATAGGATCGAATCGGATCGAATCGGATCGAATCGAATCGAATCGGATCGGATCGAATCGGATCGAATCGGATCGGAATCGAATCGAATCGAATCGAATCGAATCGAATCGAATCGAATCGAATCGAATCGAATCGAATCGAATCGAATCGAATCGAATCGAATCGAATCGAATCGAATCGAATCGAATCGAATCGAATCGAATCGAATCGAATCGAATCGAATCGAATCGGATCGAATCGAATCGAATCGAATCGGATCGAATCGGATCGAATCGGATCGAATCGAATCGGATCGGATCGAATCGGATCGAATCGAATCGAATCGGATCGGAATCGAATCGAATCGAATCGAATCGAATCGAATCGAATCGAATCGAATCGAATCGAATCGAATCGAATCGAATCGAATCGAATCGAATCGAATCGAATCGAATCGAATCGAATCGAATCGAATCGAATCGAATCGAATCGAATCGAATCGAATCGAATCGAATCGAATCGAATCGGATCGAATCGAATCGAATCGGATCGAATCGGATCGAATCGGATCGAATCGAATCGAATCGAATCGAATCGGATCGAATCGAATCGGATCGAATCGAATCGAATCGAATCGAATCGAATCGAATCGAATCGAATCGAATCGAATCGAATCGAATCGGATCGAATAGGATCGATTCGAATCGGATCGGATCGAATCGAATCGAATCGAATCGAATCGAATCGAATCGAATCGAATCGAATCGAATCGAATCGAATCGAATCGAATCGAATCGAATCGGAATCGAATCGGATCGAATCGGTTCGAATCGGATCGAATCGAATCGGATCGAATCGGATCGAATCGGATCGAATCGGATCGAATTGAATCGGATCGAATCGGATCGAATCGAATCGGATCGAATCGAATCGAATCGAATTGGATCGGATCGAATCGAATCGGATCGGATCGAATCGAATCGAATCAGATCGAATCGGATCGAATCGAATCGGATCGAATCGGATCGAATCGAATCGGATCGGATCGAATCGGATCGAATCGGAT
The DNA here is from genome assembly GCA_944452925.2 of Chrysolina oricalcia. Lineage (NCBI taxonomy): Eukaryota > Metazoa > Arthropoda > Insecta > Coleoptera > Chrysomelidae > Chrysolina > Chrysolina oricalcia. The sequence goes on along the minus strand of OX101808.2, from coordinate 44,008,978 downwards.
CGAATCGAATCGGATCGGAATCGAATCGGATCGAATCGAATCGGATCGAATCGAATCGGATCGAATCGGATCGAATCGAATCGGATCGAATCGAATCGAATCGAATCGAATCGGATCGGATCGAATCGGATCGGATCGGAATCGAATCGAATCGGATCGAATCGGATCGAATCGGATCGAATCGAGTCGGATCGAATCGGATCGAATCGGATCGAATCGAATCGGATCGAATCGAATCGAATCGAATCGAATCGAATCGGATCGGATCGAATCGGATCGGATCGAATCGAATCGAATCGAATCGGATCGAATCGAATGGAATCGAATCGAATCGAATCGAATCGGATCGAATCGAATCGAATCGAATCGGAACGAATCGAATCGGATCGGATCGAATCGAATCGGATCGGATCGAATCGAATCGAATCGAATCGGATCGGATCGAATCGGATCGAATCGTATCGGATCGGAATCGAATCGAATCGGATCGAATCGAATCGAATCGAATCGAATCGAATCGAATCGAATCAAATCGAATCGAATCGAATCGAATCGAATCGAATCGAATCGAATCGAATCGAATCGAATCGAATCGAATCGAATCGAATCGAATCGAATCGAATCGAATCGAATCGAATCGAATCGAATCGAATCGAATCGAATCGAATCGGAATCGAATCGAATCGGAATCGAATCGGATCGAATCGGATCGAATCGGATCGAATCGAATCGGATCGAATCGGATCGAATCGGATCGAATCGAATCGAATCGGATCGAATCGAATCGGATCGAATCGAATCGAATCGAATCGAATCGAATCGAATCGAATCGAATCGAATCGAATCGAATCGAATCGAATCGAATCGAATCGAATCGAATCGAATCGACTCGAATCGAATCGGATCAGATCGGATCGAATCGGATCGGATCGAATCGAATCGAATCGAATCGAATCGAATCGGATCGAATCGGATCGATTCGAATCGGATCGAATCGAATCGAATCGGATCGGATCGAATCGGATCGGATCGGATCGGAATCGAATCGGATCGAATCGAATCGGATCGAATCGAATCGAATCGGATCGGATCGAATCGGATCGGATCGAATCGGATCGGATCGGATCGGATCGGAATCGAATCGAATCGGATCGGATCGAATCGGATCGAATCGAATCGGATCGAATCGAATCGAATCGGATCGAATCGAATCGAATCGAATCGAATCGAATCGGATCGGATCGAATCGGATCGGATCGGAATCGAATCGAATCGGATCGAATCGGATCGAATCGGATCGAATCGAATCGGATCGAATCGGATCGAATCGGATCGAATCGAATCGGATCGGATCGAATCGGATCAAATCGGATCGAATCGAATCGGATCGGATCGAATCGGATCGAATCGGATCGAATCGGATCGAATCGAATCGGATCGAATCGGATCGAATCGAATCGGATCGAATCGAATCGGATCGAATCGAATCGAATCGAATCGAATCGAATCGAATCGAATCAAATCGAATCGGATCGGATCGAATCGGATCGAATCGAATCGGATCGAATCGAATTGAATCGAATCGAATCGAATCAAATCGAATCGGATCGGATCGAATCGGATCGAATCGGATCGAATCGGATCGAATCGAATCGGATCGGATCGAATCGAATCGAATCGAATCGGAATCGAATCGAATCGGATCGAATCGGATCGAATCGAATCGGATCGGATCGAATCGGATCGGATCGAATCGGATCGAATCGAATCGGATCGGATCGGATCGAATCGGATCGGATCGAATCGGATCGAATCGGATCGAATCGGATCGAATCGAATCGGATCGGATCGAATCGGATCGAATCGGATCGAATCGAATCGGATCGAATCGAATCGAATCGAATCGAATCGAATCGAATCGAATCGGATCGGATCGAATCGGATCGGATCGAATCGAATCGAATCGAATCGGATCGGATCGGATCGGATCGAATCGAATCGGATCGAATCGAATCGAATCGGATCGGATCGGATCGGATCGGATCGAATCGTATCGGATCGGAATCGAATCGAATCGAATCGAATCGAATCGAATCGAATCGAATCGAATCGAATCGAATCGAATCGAATCGAATCGAATCGAATCGAATCGAATCGAATCGGATCGAATCGAATCTAATCGGATCGAATCGGATCGGATCGGAATCGAATCGAATCGAATCGAATCGAATCGGATCGAATCGAATCGGATCGGATCGGATCAAATCGGATCGAATCGAATCGGATCGGAATCGAATCGTATCGAATCGAATCGAATCGAATCGAATCGAATCGAATCGAATCGAATCGAATCGAATCGAATCGAATCGAATCGAATCGAATCGAATCGAATCGAATCGAATCGAATCGAATCGAATCGAATCGGATCGAATCGAATCGAATCGAATCGAATCGGATCGAATCTGATCGAATCGGATCGAATCGAATCGAATCGGATCGAATCGAATCGGATCGAATCGAATCGAATCGAATCGAATCGAATCGAATCGAATCGAATCGAATCGAATCGAATCGAATCGGATCGGATCGATTCGAATCGGATCGGATCGAATCGAATCGAATCGAATCGAATCGAATCGAATCGAATCGAATCGAATCGAATCGAATCGAATCGAATCGAATCGAATCGAATCGAATCGAATCGAATCGAATCGAATCGAATCGAATCGGAATCGAATCGGATCGAATCGATCGAATCGGATCGAATCGAATCGGATCGAATCGGATCGAATCGGATCGAATCGGATCGAATCAAATCGGATCGAATCGGATCGAATCGAATCGGATCGAATCGAATCGAATCGAATCGAATTGGATCGGATCGAATCGGATCGGATCGAATCGAATCGAAATCGAATCGAATCGGATCGAATCGGATCGGATCGAATCGGATCGAATCGAATCGAATCGGATCGGATCGAATCGGATCGAATCGAATCGGATCGGAATCGAATCGGATCGAATCGAATCGGATCGAATCGAATCGAATCGAATCGAATCGGATCGAATCGGATCGAATCGAATCGGATCGAATCGAATCGAATCGAATCGAATCGAATCGGATCGGATCGAATCGGATCGGATTGGAATCGAATCGAATCGGATCGAATCGGATCGAATCGGATCGAATCGAGTCGGATCGAATCGGATCGAATCGGATCGAATCGAATCGGATCGAATCGAATCGAATCGAATCGAATCGAATCGAATCGAATCGAATCGAATCGGATCGGATCGAATCGGATCGGATCGAATCGGATCGAATCGAATCGAATCGAATCGAATCGAATCGATTCGAATCGGATCGAATCGAATCGAATCGGATCGAATCGAATCGAATCGGATCGGATCGAATCGGATCGGATCGAATCGAATTGAATCGGATCGGATCGAATCGGATCGAATCGAATCGAATCGGATCGGAATCGAATCGAATCGGATCGAATCGAATCGAATCGGATCGGATCGGATCGAATCGAATCGAATCGAATCGAATCGAATCGAATCGAATCGAATCGAATCGAATCGAATCGAATTGAATCGAATCGGAATCGAATCGAATCGGAATCGAATCGGATCGAATCGGATCGAATCGGATCGAATCGAATCGGATCGAATCGGATCGAATCGAATCGGATCGAATCGGATCGAATCGGATCGAATCGAATCGAATCGAATCGAATCGAATCGAATCGAATCGAATGGGATCGGATCGAATCGGATCGGATCGAATCGAACCGAATCGAATCGGATCGAATCGGATCGAATCGAATCGAATCGGATCGAATCGAATCGAATCGGATCGGATCGAATCGGATCGAATCGGATCGGATCGGAATCGAATCGGATCGAATCGAATCGGATCGAATCGAATCGAATCGGATCGGAATCGAATCGAATCGGATCGAATCGGATCGAATCGGATCGAATCGAATCGGATCGAATCGGATCGAATCGGATCGAATCGAATCGGATCGAATCGAATCGAATCGAATCGGATCGGATCGAATCGGATCGGATCGAATCGAATCGAATCGAATCGGATCGGATCGGATCGAATCGGATCGGATCGAATCGAATCGGATCGAATCGAATCGAATCGAATCGGATCGGATCGGATCGGATCGGATCGAATCGAATCGGATCGGAATCGAATCGAATCGAATCGAATCGAATCGAATCGAATCGAATCGAATCGAATCGAATCGAATCGAATCGAATCGAATCGAATCGAATCGGAATCGAATCGAATCGGAATCGAATCGGATCGAATCGGATCGAATCGGATCGAATCGAATCGGATCGAATCGGATCGAATCGGATCGAATCGAATCGAATCGGATCGAATCGAATCGGATCGAATCGAATCGAATCGAATCGAATCGAATCGAATCGAATCGAATCGAATCGAATCGAATCGAATCGACTCGAATCGAATCGGATCAGATCGGATCGAATCGGATCGGATCGAATCGAATCGAATCGAATCGAATCGAATCGAATCGAATCGAATCGGATCGAATCGGATCGATTCGAATCGGATCGAATCGAATCGAATCGGATCGGATCGAATCGGATCGGATCGGATCGGAATCGAATCGGATCGAATCGAATCGGATCGAATCGAATCGAATCGGATCGGATCGAATCGGATCGGATCGAACCGGATCGAATCGGATCGAATCGAATCGAATCGAATCGAATCGATTCGAATCGGATCGAATCGAATCGAATCGGATCGAATCGAATCGAATCGGATCGGATCGAATCGGATCGGATCGAATCGAATTGAATCGGATCGGATCGAATCGGATCGAATCGAATCGAATCGGATCGGAATCGAATCGAATCGGATCGAATCGAATCGAATCGGATCGGATCGAATCGAATCGAATCGAATCGAATCGAATCGAATCGAATCGAATCGAATCGAATCGAATCGAATCGAATTGAATCGAATCGGAATCGAATCGAATCGGAATCGAATCGGATCGAATCGGATCGAATCGGATCGAATCGAATCGGATCGAATCGGATCGAATCGAATCGGATCGAATCGGATCGAATCGGATCGAATCGAATCGAATCGAATCGAATCGAATCGAATCGAATCGAATGGGATCGGATCGAATCGGATCGGATCGAATCGAACCGAATCGAATCGGATCGGATCGAATCGGATCGAATCGAATCGAATCGAATCGGATCGAATCGAATCGAATCGGATCGGATCGAATCGGATCGAATCGGATCGGATCGGAATCGAATCGGATCGAATCGAATCGGATCGAATCGAATCGAATCGGATCGGAATCGAATCGAATCGGATCGAATCGGATCGAATCGGATCGAATCGAATCGGATCGAATCGGATCGAATCGGATCGAATCGAATCGGATCGAATCGAATCGAATCGAATCGGATCGGATCGAATCGGATCGGATCGAATCGAATCGAATCGAATCGAATCGGATCGGATCGGATCGAATCGGATCGAATCGAATCGGATCGAATCGAATCGAATCGAATCGGATCGGATCGGATCGGATCGGATCGAATCGAATCGGATCGGAATCGAATCGAATCGAATCGAATCGAATCGAATCGAATCGAATCGAATCGAATCGAATCGAATCGAATCGAATCGAATCGAATCGGAATCGAATCGAATCGGAATCGAATCGGATCGAATCGGATCGAATCGGATCGAATCGAATCGGATCGAATCGGATCGAATCGGATCGAATCGAATCGAATCGGATCGAATCGAATCGGATCGAATCGAATCGAATCGAATCGAATCGAATCGAATCGAATCGAATCGAATCGAATCGAATCGAATCGACTCGAATCGAATCGGATCAGATCGGATCGAATCGGATCGGATCGAATCGAATCGAATCGAATCGAATCGAATCGGATCGAATCGGATCGATTCGAATCGGATCGAATCGAATCGATCGGATCGAATCGGATCGGATCGGATCGGAATCGAATCGGAATCGATCGAATCGAATCGAATCGGATCGGATCGAATCGGATCGGATCGAATCGGATCGGATCGGATCGGATCGGAATCAAATCGAATCGGATCGAATCGGATCGAATCGGATCGAATCGAATCGGATCGAATCGAATCGGATCGAATCGAATCGAATCGGATCGAATCGAATCGAATCGAATCGAATCGAATCGAATCGAATCGAATCGAATCGGATCGGATCGAATCGGATCGGATCGGAATCGAATCGAATCGGATCGAATCGGATCGAATCGGATCGAATCGAATCGGATCGAATCGGATCGAATCGGATCGAATCGAATCGGATCGGATCGAATCGGATCAAATCGGATCGAATCGAATCGGATCGGATCGAATCGGATCGAATCGGATCGAATCGGATCGAATCGAATCGGATCGAATCGGATCGAATCGAATCGGATCGAATCGAATCGGATCGAATCGAATCGAATCGAATCGAATCGAATCGAATCGAATCAAATCGAATCGGATCGGATCGAATCGGATCGAATCGAATCGGATCGAATCGAATTGAATCGAATCGAATCGAATCAAATCGAATCGGATCGGATCGAATCGGATCGAATCGGATCGAATCGGATCGAATCGAATCGGATCGGATCGAATCGAATCGAATCGAATCGAATCGAATCGGAATCGAATCGAATCGGATCGAATCGGATCGAATCGAATCGGATCGGATCGAATCGAATCGAATCGAATCGAATCGAATCGAATCGAATCGAATCGAATCGAATCGAATCGACTCGAATCGAATCGGATCAGATCGGATCGAATCGGATCGGATCGAATCGAATCGAATCGAATCGAATCGAATCGGATCGAATCGGATCGATTCGAATCGGATCGAATCGAATCGAATCGGATCGGATCGAATCGGATCGGATCGGATCGGAATCGAATCGGATCGAATCGAATCGGATCGAATCGAATCGAATCGGATCGGATCGAATCGGATCGGATCGAATCGGATCGGATCGGATCGGATCGGAATCGAATCGAATCGGATCGAATCGGATCGAATCGGATCGAATCGAATCGGATCGAATCGAATCGGATCGAATCGAATCGAATCGGATCGAATCGAATCGAATCGAATCGAATCGAATCGAATCGAATCGAATCGAATCGAATCGAATCGAATCGGATCGGATCGAATCGGATCGGATCGGAATCGAATCGAATCGGATCGAATCGGATCGAATCGGATCGAATCGAATCGGATCGAATCGGATCGAATCGGATCGAATCGAATCGGATCGGATCGAATCGGATCAAATCGGATCGAATCGAATCGGATCGGATCGAATCGGATCGAATCGGATCGAATCGGATCGAATCGAATCGGATCGAATCGGATCGAATCGAATCGGATCGAATCGAATCGGATCGAATCGAATCGAATCGAATCGAATCGAATCGAATCGAATCGAATCAAATCGAATCGGATCGGATCGAATCGGATCGAATCGAATCGGATCGAATCGAATTGAATCGAATCGAATCGAATCAAATCGAATCGGATCGGATCGAATCGGATCGAATCGGATCGAATCGGATCGAATCGAATCGGATCGGATCGAATCGAATCGAATCGAATCGGAATCGAATCGAATCGGATCGAATCGGATCGAATCGAATCGGATCGGATCGGATCGGATCGAATCGGATCGAATCGAATCGGATCGGATCGGATCGAATCGGATCGGATCGAATCGGATCGAATCGGATCGAATCGGATCGAATCGAATCGGATCGGATCGAATCGGATCGAATCGGATCGAATCGAATAGGATCGAATCGAATCGAATCGAATCGAATCGGATCGGATCGAATCGGATCGGATCGAATCGAATCGAATCGAATCGGATCGGATCGGATCGGATCGAATCGAATCGGATCGAATCGAATCGAATCGGATCGAATCGGATCGGATCGGATCGAATCGAATCGGATCGGAATCGAATCGAATCGAATCGAATCGAATCGAATCGAATCGAATCGAATCGAATCGAATCGGATCGAATCGAATCTAATCGGATCGAATCGGATCGAATCGGATCGAATCGAATCGAATCGGATCGAATCGGATCGAATCGAATCGGATCGAATCGAATCGAATCGAATCGGATCGGATCGAATCGGATCGAATCGAATCGGATCGGAATCGAATCGAATCGAATCGAATCGAATCGAATCGGATCGAATCGAATAGGATCGAATCGGATCGAATCGGATCGAATCGAATCGAATCGAATCGGATCGGATCGAATCGGATCGAATCGAATCGGATCGGAATCGAATCGAATCGAATCGAATCGAATCGGATCGAATCGGATCGAATCGGATCGAATCGAATCGGATCGGATCGGATCAAATCGGATCGAATCGAATCGGATCGGAATCGAATCGTATCGAATCGAATCGAATCGAATCGAATCGAATCGAATCGAATCGAATCGAATCGAATCGAATCGAATCGAATCGAATCGAATCGAATCGAATCGAATCGAATCGAATCGGATCGAATCTGATCGAATCGGATCGAATCGAATCGAATCGGATCGAATCGAATCGGATCGAATCGAATCGAATCGAATCGAATCGAATCGAATCGAATCGAATCGAATCGAATCGAATCGGATCGGATCAAATCGAATCGGATCGGATCGAATCGAATCGAATAGAATCGAATCGAATCGAATCGAATCGAATCGAATCGAATCGAATCGAATCGAATCGAATCGAATCGAATCGAATCGAATCGAATCGAATCGAATCGAATCGGAATCGAATCGGATCGAATCGGATCGAATCGGATCGAATCGAATCGGATCGAATCGGATCGAATCGGATCGAATCGGATCGAATCAAATCGGATCGAATCGGATCGAATCGAATCGGATCGAATCGAATCGAATCGAATTGGATCGGATCGAATCGGATCGGATCGAATCGAATCGAATCGGATCGAATCGGATCGAATCGAATCGGATCGAATCGAATCGAATCGGATCGGATCGGATCGAATCGGATCGAATCGAATCGGATCGGAATCGAATCGGATCGAATCGAATCGGATCGAATCGAATCGAATCGAATCGAATCGGATCGAATCGGATCGAATCGAATCGGATCGAATCGAATCGAATCGAATCGAATCGAATCGGATCGGATCGAATCGGATCGGATTGGAATCGAATCGAATCGGATCGAATCGGATCGAATCGGATCGAATCGAGTCGGATCGAATCGGATCGAATCGGATCGAATCGAATCGGATCGAATCGAATCGAATCGAATCGAATCGAATCGAATCGAATCGAATCGGATCGGATCGAATCGGATCGGCTCGAATCGGATCGAATCGAATCGAATCGAATCGAATCGATTCGAATCGGATCGAATCGAATCGAATCGGATCGAATCGAATCGAATCGGATCGGATCGAATCGGATCGGATCGAATCGAATTGAATCGGATCGGATCGAATCGGATCGAATCGAATCGAATCGGATCGGAATCGAATCGAATCGGATCGAATCGAATCGAATCGGATCGGATCGAATCGAATCGAATCGAATCGAATCGAATCGAATCGAATCGAATCGAATCGAATTGAATCGAATCGGAATCGAATCGAATCGGAATCGAATCGGATCGAATCGGATCGAATCGGATCGAATCGAATCGGATCGAATCGGATCGAATCGAATCGGATCGAATCGGATCGAATCGGATCGAATCGAATCGAATCGAATCGAATCGAATCGAATCGAATCGAATGGGATCGGATCGAATCGGATCGGATCGAATCGAACCGAATCGAATCGGATCGAATCGGATCGAATCGAATCGAATCGGATCGAATCGAATCGAATCGGATCGGATCGAATCGGATCGAATCGGATCGGATCGGAATCGAATCGGATCGAATCGAATCGGATCGAATCGAATCGAATCGGATCGGAATCGAATCGAATCGGATCGAATCGGATCGAATCGGATCGAATCGAATCGGATCGAATCGGATCGAATCGGATCGAATCGAATCGGATCGAATCGAATCGAATCGAATCGGATCGGATCGAATCGGATCGGATCGAATCGAATCGAATCGAATCGGATCGGATCGGATCGAATCGGATCGGATCGAATCGAATCGGATCGAATCGAATCGAATCGAATCGGATCGGATCGGATCGGATCGGATCGGATCGGATCGAATCGAATCGGATCGGAATCGAATCGAATCGAATCGAATCGAATCGAATCGAATCGAATCGAATCGAATCGAATCGAATCGAATCGAATCGAATCGAATCGAATCGAACCGAACCGAACCGAATCGAATCGAATCGAATCGAATCGAATCGAATCGAATCGAATCGAATCGGATCGAATCGAATCGAATCGAATCGGATCGAATCGGATCGAATCGGATCGAATCGAATCGAATCGAATCGGATCGAATCGGATCGAATCGGATCGAATCGGATCGAATCGAATCGAATCGGATCGGATCGAATCGGATCGAATCGAATCGGATCGGAATCGAATCGAATCGAATCGAATCGAATCGAATCGAATCGAATCGAATCGAATCGAATCGAATCGAATCGAATCGAATCGAATCGAATCGAATCGAATCGAATCGAATCGAATCGAATCGGATCGAATCGAATCCAATCGGATCGAATCGGATCGAATCGGATCGAATCGAATCGAATCGGATCGAATCGGATCGAATCGAATCGGATCGAATCGAATCGAATCGAATCGAATCGGATCGGATCGAATCGGATCGAATCGAATCGGATAGG
>OX101808.2:43987023-43995352 GCA_944452925.2 Chrysolina oricalcia | reverse complement strand
AATACAAAATACAGAAATCAATAATTCACATTACAAAAGTTGCTGTTGGTCATATCCTGATGTAACAGAAGGTCCTGACACTTGTGAATGCTGGTTCATAGGTCGGTACGTGGAAGAAGCCAAAAAGTTGTGAACGTCTGAGGCATTTGCTCCAAGTATTTCGAAGGCGCTCAAACATGGATGGAACACAATGGTGCGAAAATTGTAGAAAGCATTTTTGTTTTTGTAAAAAGTCAATTGCCAAACATAATGTTCCAAATTGGAATTTGAAATGTTATGAAAGCATGTCAAATAGTCCTGTTCATCCTCAGAAAAATAAAAATACTTTGAATTAAAATGCTCATTTTATTGTTTATCGTTCAATACACAAAACAGTCACATGACAGTTGACTGATGACACTGCGACACACCGCAAATGAGACATTGTTACAAACACATCCTACAACCCCACCACTACATGTTTACAAATGGCCCATTTTGCATTACCCCATTTTGCACTCCCCCATGTAGGCATCCCCCAATGACAATGCGACACACCGCAAATGAACCATATCCTCACTGATGTATTTTTCTCCTACACCTTCAACTACACTGTGTGTGTGTGTATATTTTTTTATGTCTGCTGTATACAGGACGTTGACAAACCAACAACAAAATAATGGCAAGTCAGTCGTATAGCCAACATTTTCATCTACATTTACAACGAGGTCCGTAGCCGAGTGTGTTCAATGTCCGCTCCATCATCTGGAGGTAGTCAGATCGATCCCCACGGCCGAGATCTTTTTTTATTCATCAAAATACGCTCTCGTCACACACGCGATGAAATTTGAATTCGCGCGCCCATGCAAGAGTGACATGATGGTGTTCCGTGGTAGGAGGTGTTCCGTGGTACGATGCAAGATGGCGGATGACAAATTGAAATTTGACGCTCTCGACTGAGAAGTCCTCAACTACGTCACACACGCTCTTTCTCTCTCACACACACACGCTCGGATTCGATCTCTCTCTAACACACTGTTTTCCCTATGCTGGTGGTAGGATCGGCATAGCTTATCTACTGATCGGAATCGAATCGGATCGAATCGGATCGGATCGAATCGGATCGAATCGGATCGAATCGGATCGGATCGAATCGGATCGGATCGGATCGAATCGGATTGGATCGAATCGAATCGGATCGAATCGGATCGGATCGAATCGGATCGAATCGAATCGGATCGGATCGAATCGGATCGGATCGGAATCGAATCGAATCGGATCGAGTCGGAACGAATCGAATCGGATCGAATCGGATCGGATCGAATCGGATCGAATCGGATCGAATCGGATCGAATCGGATCGAATCGAATCGGATCGAATCGGATCGAATCGGATCGAATCGAATCGAATCGGATCGAATCGAATCGGATCGAATCGGATCGGATCGGATCGAATCGAATCGAATCGGATCGGATCGAATCGGATCGGATCGGAATCGAATCGAATCGGATCGAATCGGATCGAATCGGATCGAATCGAATCGGATCGAATCGAATCGAATATAATCGGATCGGATCGAATCGGATCGGATCGAATCGAATCGAATCGAATCGGATCGAATCGGATCGAATCGAATCGGATCGAATCGAATCGAATCGGATCGGATCGAATCGGATCGAATCGGATCGGAATCGAATCGGATCGAATCGGATCGAATCGAATCGAATCGGATCGGATCGAATCGGATCGAATCGAATCGGATCGGATCGAATCGAATCGGATCGAATCGAATCGAATCGAATCGAATCGAATCGAATCGAATCGGATCGGATCGAATCGGATCGGATCGAATCGAATCGAATCGAATCGAATCGGATCGAATCGGATCGAATCGAATCGGATCGAATCGAATCGAATCGGATCGGATCGAATCGGATCGGATCGGAATCGAATCGAATCGGATCGAATCGGATCGAATCGGATCGAATCGGATCGAATCGGATCGAATCGAATCGGATCGAATCGAATCGAATCGAATCGGATCGGATCGAATCGGATCGAATCGAATCGAATCAAATCGGATCGAATCGGATCGAATCGGATCGAATCGGATCGAATCGAATCGGATCGGATCGAATCGGATCGAATCGAATCGGATCGGAATCGAATCGAATCGAATCGAATCGAATCGAATCGAATCGAATCGAATCGAATCGAATCGGATCGAATCGAATCGAATCGGATCGAATCGAATCGGATCGAATCGGATCGAATCGAATCGGATCGAATCGAATCGGATCGAATCGAATCGAATCGGATCGAATCGGATCGAATCGGATCGAATCGAATTGGATCGAATCGAATCGAATCGAATCGAATCGAATCGAATCGGATCGAATCGAATCGGTTCGAATCGGATCGGATCGGATCGAATCGAATCGGATCGGAATCGAATCGAATCGAATCGAATCGGATCGAATCGAATCGAATCGGATCGAATCGGATCGAATCGAATCGGATCGAATCGAATCGAATCGAATCGAATCGGATCGAATCGGATCGGATCGAATCGGATCGAATCGGATCGGAATCGAATCGGATCGAATCGAATCGGATCGAATCGAATCGAATCGAATCGGATCGAATCGAATCGAATCGGATCGGATCGGATCGAATCGGATCGAATCGAATCGGATAGAATCGGATCGAATCGAATCGAATCGAATCGGATCGAATCGGATCGAATCGAATCGGATCGAATCGAATCGGATCGGATCGAATCTAATCGAATCGGATCGGATCGGATCGAATCGGATCGGATCGAATCTGATCATATCAGAATCGAATCGAATCGGATCGAATCGGGTCGAATCGGATCGAATCGAATCGGATCGATTCGGATCGAATCGGATCGAATCGAATCGAATCGGATCGGATCGGATCGGATCGAATCGGATCGGATCGAATCGAATCGATTCGGATTGGATCGAATCGGATCAGATCGAATCGAATCGAATCGGATCGAATCGGATCGAATCGAATCAGATCGAATCGAATCGAATCGAATCGAATCGGATCGGATCGGATCGAATCGGATCGAATCGAATCGAATCGGATCGAATCGGATCGAATCGAATCGGATCGAATCGAATCGAATCGGATCGGATCGAATCGGATCATATCAGAATCGAATCGAATCGGATCGAATCGGGTCGAATCGGATCGAATCGAATCGGATCGAATCGGATCGAATCGGATCGAATCGAATCGGATCGAATCGAATCGAATCGAATCGGATCGGATCGAATCGGATCGAATCGAATCGAATCAAATCGGATCGAATCGGATCGAATCGGATCGAATCGGATCGAATCGAATCGGATCGGATCGAATCGGATCGAATCGAATCGGATCGGAATCGAATCGAATCGAATCGAATCGAATCGAATCGAATCGAATCGAATCGAATCGAATCGAATCGAATCGAATCGGATCGAATCGAATCGGATCGAATCGAATCGGATCGAATCGAATCGGATCGAATCGAATCGGATCGAATCGAATCGAATCGGATCGAATCGGATCGAATCGGATCGAATCGAATTGGATCGAATCGAATCGAATCGAATCGAATCGAATCGGATCGAATCGAATCGGTTCGAATCGGATCGGATCGAATCGGATCGAATCGAATCGGATCGGAATCGAATCGAATCGAATCGAATCGAATCGGATCGAATCGAATCGAATCGAATCGGATCGAATCGGATCGAATCGAATCGGATCGAATCGAATCGAATCGAATCGAATCGGATCGGATCGAATCGGATCGGATCGAATCGGATCGAATCGGATCGGAATCGAATCGAATCGAATCGAATCGGATCGAATCGAATCGAATCGGATCGAATCGGATCGAATCGAATCGAATCGAATCGGATCGAATCGAATCGAATCGAATCGAATCGAATCGGATCGGATCGAATCGGATCGGATCGAATCGGATCGAATCGGATCGGAATCGAATCGAATCGAATCGAATCGGATCGAATCGAATCGAATCGAATCGAATCGGATCGAATCGGATCGAATCGAATCGGATCGAATCGAATCGAATCGAATCGAATCGGATCGGATCGAATCGGATCGGATCGAATCGGATCGAATCGGATCGGAATCGAATCGAATCGAATCGAATCGGATCGAATCGAATCGAATCGGATCGAATCGGATCGAATCGGATCGAATCGAATCGGATCGAATCGAATCGAATCGAATCGAATCGGATCGGATCGAATCGGATCGGATCGGATCGAATCGGATCGAATCGAATCGGATAGAATCGGATCGAATCGAATCGAATCGAATCGGATCGAATCGGATCGAATCGAATCGGATCGAATCGAATCGGATCGAATCGAATCGGAACGAATCGGATCGAATCGAATCGGATCGAATCGAATCGAATCGGATCGGATCGGATCGAATCGGATCGGATCGGAATCGAATCGAATCGGATCGAATCGGATCGAATCGGATCGAATCGAATCGGATCGGATCGAATCAAATCGAATCGGATCGGATCGAATCGGATCGAATCGGATCGAATCTAATCGAATCGGATCGGATCGGATCGAATCGGATCGAATCGGATCGAATCGGATCGAATCGGATCGAATCGGATCGAATCGAATCGAATCGGATCGAATCGAATCGAATCGAATCGGATCGAATCGAATCGAATCGAATCGGATCGAATCGAATCGAATCGAATCGGATCGAATCGGATCGAATCGAATCGGATCGAATCGAATCAGATCGAATCGAATCGAATCGGATCGGATCGGATCGAATCGGATCGGATCGAATCGAATCGAATCGGATCGAATCGGATCGAATCGAATCGGATCGAATCGAATCGAATCGGATCGGATCGAATCGGATCATATCAGAATCGAATCGAATCGGATCGAATCGGGTCGAATCGGATCGAATCGAATCGGATCGAATCGGATCGAATCGGATCGAATCGAATCGAATCGGATCGGATCGGATCGGATCGAATCGGATCGGATCGAATCGAATCGAATCGGATCGGATCGAATCGGATCGAATCGAATCGAATCGAATCGGATCGGAATCGAATCGAATCGAATCGGATCGAATCGAATCGAATCGAATCGGATCGAATCGAATCGAATCGAATCGGATTGGATCGAATCGGATCGGATCGAATCGAATCGAATCGGATCGAATCGAATCGAATCGTATCGAATCTGATCGAATCGGATCGAATCGAATCGGATCGAATCGAATCGAATCGGATCGGATCGAATCGGATCATATCAGAATCGAATCGAATCGGATCGAATCGGGTCGAATCGGATCGAATCGAATCGGATCGAATCGGATCGAATCGGATCGAATCGAATCGGATCGAATCGAATCGAATCGAATCGGATCGGATCGAATCGGATCGAATCGAATCGAATCAAATCGGATCGAATCGGATCGAATCGGATCGAATCGGATCGAATCGGATCGAATCGAATCGGATCGGATCGGATCGAATCGAATCGGATCGGAATCGAATCGAATCGAATCGAATCGAATCGAATCGAATCGAATCGAATCGGATCGAATCGAATCGGATCGAATCGAATCGGATCGAATCGGATCGAATCGAATCGGATCGAATCGAATCGGATCGAATCGAATCGAATCGAATCGGATCGAATCGGATCGAATCGGATCGAATCGAATTGGATCGAATCGAATCGAATCGAATCAAATCGAATCGAATCGGATCGAATCGAATCGGTTCGAATCGGATCGGATCGAATCGGATCGAATCGAATCGGATCGGAATCGAATCGAATCGAATCGAATCGGATCGAATCGAATCGAATCGAATCGAATCGGATCGAATCGGATCGAATCGAATCGGATCGAATCGAATCGAATCGGATCGGATCGAATCGGATCGGATCGAATCGGATCGAATCGGATCGGAATCGAATCGAATCGGATCGAATCGAATCGAATCGGATCGAATCGGATCGAATCGGATCGAATCGAATCGGATCGAATCGAATCGAATCGAATCGAATCGGATCGGATCGGATCGAATCGGATCGGATCGAATCGAATCAAATCGGATCGAATCGGATCGAATCGGATCGAATCGGATCGAATCGAATCGAATCGGATCGGATCGAATCGGATCGAATCGAATCGGATCGGAATCGAATCGAATCGAATCGAATCGAATCGAATCGAATCGAATCGAATCGAATCGAATCGAATCGAATCGAATCGAATCGAATCGAATCGAATCGAATCGAATCGAATCGAATCGAATCGGATCGAATCGAATCGGATCGAATCGAATCGGATCGAATCGGATCGAATCGAATCGGATCGAATCGAATCGGATCGAATCGAATCGAATCGGATCGAATCGGATCGAATCGGATCGAATCGAATTGGATCGAATCGAATCGAATCGAATCGAATCGGATCGAATCGAATCGGTTCGAATCGGATCGGATCGAATCGGATCGAATCGGATCGAATCGGATAGAATCGGATCGAATCGGATCGAATCGAATCGAATCGAATCGAATCGGATCGGATCGAATCGGATCGGATCGAATCGGATCGAATCGGATCGAATCGGATCGAATCGAATCGGATCGAATCGGATCGAATCGGATCGAATCGAATCGGATCGAATCGAATCGAATCGAATCGAATCGGATCGGATCGAATCGGATCGAATCGAATCGGATCGAATCGAATCGGATCGAATCGAATCGGATCGAATCGGATCGAATCGAATCGGATCGAATCGAATCGAATCGGATCGGATCGAATCGGATCGGATCGGAATCGAATCGAATCGGATCGAATCGGATCGAATCGGATCGAATCGAATCGGATCGAATCGAATCGAATCGAATCGGATCGGATCGAATCGGATCGAATCGGATCGAATCGAATCGAATCGGATCGAATCGAATCGGATCGGATCGGATCGGATCGAATCGGATCGGATCGAATCGAATCGGATAGAATCGGATCGAATCGAATCGAATCGGATCGAATCGGATCGAATCGGATCGAATCGAATCGGATCGAATCGAATCGGATCGAATCGAATCGGATCGAATCGGATCGAATCGAATCGGATCGAATCGAATCGGATCGGATCGGATCGAATCGGATCGGATCGAAATCGAATCGAATCGGATCGAATCGGATCGAATCGGATCGAATCGAATCGGATCGAATCGAATCGAATCGGATCGGATCGAATCGGATCGAATCGGATCGAATCTAATCGAATCGGATCGGATCGAATCAGATCGAATCGAATCGGATCGGAATCGAATCGATTCGAATCGAATCGAATCGAATCGAATCGAATCGGATCGAATCGAATCGAATCGAATCGGATCGAATCGAATCGAATCGGATCGAATCGGATCGAATCGAATCAGATCGAATCGAATCGAATCGAATCGAATCGAATCGAATCGGATCGGATCGGATCGAATCGGATCGGATCGAATCGAATCGAATCGGATCGAATCGGATCGAATCGAATCGGATCGAATCGAATCGGATCGGATCGAATCGGATCATATCAGAATCGAATCGAATCGGATCGAATCGGGTCGAATCGGATCGAATCGAATCGGATCGAATCGGATCGAATCGGATCGAATCGAATCGAATCGGATCGGATCGGATCGAATCGGATCGGATCGGATCGAATCGAATCGAATCGAATCGGATCGGATCGAATCGGATCGAATCGAATCGAATCGAATCGAATCGGATCGGAATCGAATCGAATCGAATCGGATCGAATCGAATCGAATCGAATCGGATCGAATCGAATCGAATCGAATCGAATCGGATCGGATCGAATCGGATCGGATCGAATCGGATCGGATCGAATCGGATCGAATCGGATCGAATCGGATCGAATCGAATCGGATCGGATCGAATCGGATCGAATCGAATCGGATCGAATCGAATCGAATCGGATCGGATCGAATCGGATCGAATCGAATCGAATCGAATCGGATCGGAATCGAATCGAATCGAATCGAATCGGATCGAATCGAATCGAATCGAATCGGATCGAATCGAATCGAATCGAATCGAATCGGATCGGATCGAATCGGATCGGATCGAATCGGATCGGATCGAATCGGATCGAATCGGATCGAATCGGATCGAATCGAATCGGATCGGATCGAATCGGATCGAATCGAATCGGATCGAATCGAATCGAATCGGATCGGATCGAATCGGATCGAATCGAATCGGATCGAATCGA
>OX101808.2:43977023-43982023 GCA_944452925.2 Chrysolina oricalcia | reverse complement strand
CGGATCGAATCGGATCGAATCGGATCGAATCGGATCGAATCGAATCGAATCGAATCGGATCGAATCGAATCGGATCGGAATCGAATCGAATCGGATCGGAATCGAATCGAATCGGATCGGATCGGATCGGATCGGATCGGAATCGAATCGAATCGAATCGAATCGGATCGAATCGGATCGAATCGAATCGAATCGGATCGAATCGAATCGGATCGGAATCGAATCGAATCGGATCGGATCGGATCGAATCGAATCGAATCGGATCGGATCGGATCGAATCGAATCGGATCGAATCGGATCGAATCGGATCGAATCGAATCGAATCGAATCGTATCGAATCGAATCGGATCGGAATCGAATCGAATCGGATCGGATCGGATCGAATCGAATCGAATCGGATCGGATCGAATCGAATCGGATCGAATCGTATCGAATCGGATCGAATCAGGTCGAATCGAATCGAATCGGATCGGAATCGAATCGAATCGGATCGGAATCGAATCGGATCGAATCGAATCGGATCGGATCGAATCGGATCGAATCGGATCGGAATCGAATCGGATCGAATCGAATCGAATCGAATCGAATCGGAATCGGAATCGAATCGGATCGAATCGAATCGGATCGGAATCGAATCGGATCGAATCGGATCGAATCGGATCGGATCAAATCGGATCGAATCGGATCGAATCGGATCGAATCGAATCGAATCGGATCGAATCGGATCGAATCGAATCGGATCGGAATCGAATCGAATCGGATCGGAATCGAATCGGATCGGATCGAATCGAATCGAATCGAATCGGAATCGAATCGGATCGAATCGAATCGGATCGGAATCGAATCGGATCGGATCGAATCGAATCGAATCGAATCGGATCGGAATCGAATCGGATCGAATCGAATCGGATCGAATCGGATCGAATCGAATCGGATCGAATCGAATCGGATCGAATCGAATCGAATCGAATCGGATCGGATCGAATCGGATCGAATCGGATCGAATCGGATCGAATCGAATCGAATCGGATCGGAATCGAATCGAATCGGATCGGATCGAATCGGATCGAATCGAATCGGATCGGATCGAATCGGATCGAATCGAATCGGATCGGAATCGAATCGGATCGAATCGAATCGAATCGAATCGGAATCGAATCGGATCGAATCGAATCGGATCGGAATCGAATCGGATCGAATCGGATCGAATCGGATCGGATCGAATCGGATCGGATCGGATCGGATCGGATCGAATCGGATCGGATCGAATCGGAATCGAATCGAATCGAATCGAATCGGATCGGATCGAATCGAATCGGATCGAATCGGATCGGAATCGAATCGGATCGGATCGAATCGAATCGGATCGAATCGGATCGAATCGGATCGAATCGAATCGGATCGGATCGGATCGGAATCGAATCGAATCGGATCGGATCGGATCGAATCGGATCGAATCGGATCGAATCGAATCGAATCGGATCGGATCGGAATCGAATCGAATCGAATCGGATCGAATCGGATCGAATCGAATCGAATCGAATCGAATCGAATCGAATCGAATCGAATCGGATCGAATCGAATCGGATCGGAATCGAATCGAATCGGATCGGATCGGATCGAATCGAATCGAATCGGATCGGATCGGAATCGAATCGAATCGAATCGGATCGAATCGGATCGAATCGAATCGAATCGAATCGAATCGAATCGAATCGAATCGGATCGAATCGAATCGGATCGGAATCGAATCGAATCGGATCGGATCGGAATCGAATCGAATCGGATCGGATCGAATCGGATCGAATCGGATCGAATCGAATCGGATCGGAATCGAATCGAATCGAATCGGATCGAATCGGATCGAATCGAATCGAATCGGATCGGATCGAATCGAATCGGATCGAATCGAATCGAATCGGATCGGAATCGAATCGGATCGAATCGAATCGAATCGGATCGAATCGAATCGAATCGGATCGGAATCGAATCGGATCGAATCGAATCGGATCGAATCGAATCGGATCGGAATCGAATCGGATCGAATCGAATCGAATCGGATCGGAATCGAATCGAATCGGATCGGATCGGATCGAATCGGATCGAATCGGATCGAATCGAATCGAATCGGATCGGATCGGAATCGAATCGAATCGAATCAAATCGGATCGAATCGGATCGAATCGAATCGAATCGAATCGAATCGAATCGAATCGGATCGAATCGAATCGGATCGGAATCGAATCGAATCGGATCGGATCGGATCGAATCGAATCGAATCGGATCGGATCGGAATCGAATCGAATCGAATCGGATCGAATCGGATCGAATCGAATCGAATCGAATCGAATCGAATCGAATCGAATCGAATCGGATCGAATCGAATCGGATCGGAATCGAATCGAATCGGATCGGATCGGATCGGAATCGAATCGAATCGGATCGGATCGAATCGGATCGAATCGGATCGAATCGAATCGGATCGGAATCGAATCGAATCGAATCGGATCGAATCGGATCGAATCGAATCGAATCGGATCGGATCGAATCGAATCGGATCGAATCGAATCGGATCGAATCGGATCGAATCGAATCGGATCGAATCGAATCGGATCGGAATCGAATCGAATCGGATCGGATCGGATCGAATCGAATCGGATCGGATCGAATCGGATCGAATCGGATCGAATCGAATCGGATCGGAATCGAATCGAATCGAATCGAATCGAATCGGATCGGATCGAATCGAATCGAATCGAATCGGATCGGAATCGAATCGGATCGAATCGAATCGGATCGGATCGGATCGGATCGGATCGAATCGGATCGAATCGAATCGGATCGGATCGGAATCGGATCGGATCGGATCGGATCGAATCGGATCGAATCGAATCGGATCGGAATCGAATCGAATCGAATCGAATCGGATCGGATCGAATCGAATCGGATCGAATCGAATCGAATCGAATCGGATCGGATCGAATCGGATCGAATCGGATCGGAATCGAATCGGATCGAATCGAATCGAATCGGATCGGAATCAAATCGGATCGAATCGAATCGGATCGGAATCGAATCGGATCGAATCGGATCGAATCGGATCGGATCGAATCGGATCGAATCGGATCGAATCGGATCGAATCGAATCGAATCGGATCGGAATCGAATCGAATCGAATCGGATCGAATCGGATCGAATCGAATCGAATCGAATCGGATCGGATCGAATCGAATCGGATCGAATCGAATCGAATCGGATCGGAATCGAATCGGATCGAATCGAATCGGATCGAATCGAATCGGATCGGAATCGAATCGAATCGAATCGGATCGGATCGGATCGAATCGAATCGGATCGGAATCGAATCGAATCGGATCGGATCGGATCGGATCGGATCGAATCGAATCGAATCGAATCGGATCGGATCGAATCGAATCGGATCGAATCGGATCGAATCGGATCGAATCGGATCGAATCGAATCGGATCGGAATCGAATCGAATCGGATCAGATCGGATCGGATCGGATCGAATCGAATCGAATCGGATCGGATCGAATCGAATCGGATCGAATCGGATCGAATCGGATCGAATCGGATCGAATCGAATCGAATCGAATCGAATCGGATCGAATCGAATCGGATCGGAATCGAATCGAATCGGATCGGAATCGAATCGAATCGGATCAGATCGGATCGGATCGGAATCGAATCGAATCGAATCGAATCGGATCGAATCGGATCGAATCGAATCGAATCGGATCGAATCGAATCGGATCGGAATCGAATCGAATCGGATCGGATCGGATCGGATCGGATCGAATCGAATCGAATCGGATCGGATCGAATCGAATCGGATCGAATCGGATCGAATCGGATCGAATCGGATCGAATCGAATCGAATCGTATCGAATCGAATCGGATCGGAATCGAATCGAATCGGATCGGATCGGATCGGATCGAATCGAATCGAATCGGATCGGATCGAATCGAATCGGATCGAATCGGATCGTATCGGATCGAATCAGGTCGAATCGAATCGAATCGGATCGGAATCGAATCGAATCGGATCGGAATCGAATCGGATCGAATCGAATCGAATCGGATCGGATCGAATCGGATCGAATCGGATCGGAATCGAATCGGATCGAATCGAATCGAATCGGATCGGAATCAAATCGGATCGAATCGAATCGGATCGGAATCGAATCGGATCGAATCGGATCGAATCGGATCGGATCGAATCGGATCGAATCGGATCGAATCGGATCGAATCGAATCGAATCGGATCGGAATCGAATCGAATCGAATCGGATCGAATCGGATCGAATCGAATCGAATCGAATCGAATCGGATCGGATCGAATCGAATCGGATCGAATCGAATCGAATCGGATCGGAATCGAATCGGATCGAATCGAATCGGATCGAATCGAATCGGATCGGAATCGAATCGAATCGAATCGAATCGAATCGAATCGGATCGGATCGGATCGAATCGAATCGGATCGGATCGAATCGGAATCGAATCGGATCGAATCGAATCGAATCGGATCGGATCGGATCGGAATCGAATCGAATCGAATCGAATCGGATCGAATCGGATCGAATCGGATCGAATCGAATCGGATCGGAATCGAATCGAATCGGATCGGATCGGATCGAATCGAATCGAATCGGATCGGATCGAATCGAATCGGATCGAATCGGATCGAATCGGATCGAATCGGATCGAATCGAATCGAATCGAATCGAATCGGATCGAATCGAATCGGATCGGAATCGAATCGAATCGGATCGGAATCGAATCGAATCGGATCGGATCGGATCGGATCGGATCGGAATCGAATCGAATCGAATCGAATCGGATCGAATCGGATCGAATCGAATCGAATCGTATCGAATCGAATCGGATCGGAATCGAATCGAATCGGATCGGATCGGATCGAATCGAATCGAATCGAATCGGATCGGATCGAATCGAATCGGATCGAATCGGATCGA
>OX101808.2:43934523-43937023 GCA_944452925.2 Chrysolina oricalcia | reverse complement strand
GATCGAATCGAATCGGATCTGAATCGAATCGGATCGAATCGAATCGGATCGGAATCGAATCGGATCGAATCTGATCGGATCGAATCGGATCGAATCGAATCGAATCGAATCGGATCGAATCGGATCGAATCGGATCGAATCGAATCGGATCGGATCGAATCGAATCGGATCGAATCGAATCGGATCGAATCGGATCGAATCGGATCGAATCGAATCGGATCGGATCGAATCGAATCGGATCGGATCGAATCGAATCGGATCGGAATCGAATCGGATCGAATCGAATCGGATCGGAATCGAATCGGATCGGATCGAATCGAATCGAATCGGATCGGAATCGAATCGGATCGAATCGAATCGGATCGGAATCGAATCGGATCGAATCGGATCGGATCGGATCGGAATCGAATCGGATCGGATCGAATCGAATCGGATCGAATCGGATCGAATCGGATCGAATCGGATCGAATCGGATCGGAATCGAATCGAATCGAATCGGATCGGATCGAATCGAATCGAATCGGATCGAATCGAATCGGATCGGATCGAATCGAATCGAATCGGATCGAATCGAATCGGATCGGGATCGAATCGAATCGGATCGAATCGGATCGAATCGGATTGAATCGGATCGAATCGGATCAGATCGAATCGGATCGAATCGGATCGAATCGGATCGAATCGGATCGAATCGAATCGGATCGGAATCGAATCGGATCGAATCGAATCGGATCGGAATCGAATCGGATCGGATCGAATCGAATCGAATCGAATCGGATCGGAATCGAATCGGATCGAATCGAATCGGATCGAATCGGATCGAATCGGATCGAATCGGATCGAATCGGATCAGATCGAATCGGATCGAATCGGATCGAATCGGATCGAATCGGATCGAATCGGATCGAATCGGATCGAATCGGATCGAATCGGATCAGATCGAATCGGATCGAATCGGATCGAATCGGATCGAATCGGATCGAATCGAATCGGATCGGAATCGAATCGGATCGAATCGAATCGGATCGGAATCGAATCGGATCGGATCGAATCGGATCGAATCGGATCGAATCGGATCGGATCGAATCGGATCGAATCGGATCGAATCGGATCGGATCTAATCGAATCGAATCGAATCGAATCGGATCGAATCGAATCGGATCGAATCGAATCGGATCGGAATCGAATCGGATCGGATCGAATCGAATCGGATCGAATCGGATCGAATCGAATCGGATCGGATCGAATCGAATCGGATCGGATCGAATCGAATCGAATCGGATCGGAATCGAATCGGATCGAATCGAATCGGATCGGAATCGAATCGGATCGGATCGAATCGAATCGGATCGGATCGAATCGGATCGAATCGGATCGAATCGGATCGAATCGGATCGAATCGGATCGAATCGGATCGAATCGAATCGGATCGGAATCGAATCGGATCGAATCGAATCGGATCGGAATCGAATCGGATCGGATCGAATCGAATCGAATCGGATCGGAATCGGATCGAATCGAATCGGATCGGAATCGAATCGGATCGAATCGGATCGAATCGGATCGAATCGAATCGGATCGAATCGGATCGAATCGGATCGGAATCGAATCGGATCGAATCGGATCGAATCGGATCGGATCGAATCGGATCGAATCGGATCGAATCGGATCGAATCGAATCGAATCGGATCGAATCGAATCGGATCGAATCGAATCGGATCGGAATCGAATCGGATCGGATCGAATCGAATCGAATCGAATCGATCGGAATCGAATCGAATCGAATCGGATCGAATCGAATCGGATCGAATCGAATCGGATCGAATCGAATCGATCGAATCGAATCGGATCGGATCGAATCGGATCGAATCGGATCGAATCGGATCGAATCGGATCGAATCGAATCGAATCGGATCGAATCGAATCGGATCGAATCGAATCGGATCGGAATCGAATCGAATCGGATCGAATCGGATCGGATCGGATCGGATCGAATCGGATCGAATCGGATCGAATCGGATCGAATCGAATCGAATCGGATCGAATCGAATCGGATCGAATCGAATCGGATCGGAATCGAATCGGATCGGAATCGAATCGGATCGAATCGGATCGGATCGAATCGGATCGAATCGGATCGAATCGAATCGAATCGGATCGAATCGAATCGGATCGAATCGGATCGGAATCGAATCGGATCGGATCGAATCGAATCGGATCGAATCGGATCGAATCGAATCGAATCGGATCGGATCGAATCGGATCGATCGATCGAATCGAATCGAATCGAATCGGATCGAATCGAATCGGATCGAATCGAATCGGAATCGAATCGGATCGAATCGAATCGATCGAATCGAATCGGATCGAAACGAATCGGATCGGAATCGAATCGGATCGGAATCGAATCGGATCGAATCGGATCGGATCGAATCGGATCGAATCGGATCGAATCGAATCGAATCGGATCGAATCGAATCGGATCGAATCGGATCGGAAT
>OX101808.2:43932984-43934323 GCA_944452925.2 Chrysolina oricalcia | reverse complement strand
ATCCGATTCGATTCGATCCGATCCGATTCGATTCCGATCCGATTCGATCCGATTCGATTCGATCCGATTCGATTCGATTCGATCCGATTCGATCCGATTCGATTCGATTCGATCCGATTCGATCCGATTCGATCCGATCCGATTCGATCCGATTCGATCCGATTCGATTCCGATCCGATTCGATTCGATCCGATTCGATTCCGATCCGATTCGATTCGATTCGATCCGATTCGATCCGATTCGATCCGATTCGATCCGATTCGATTCGATCCGATCCGATCTGATTCGATTCGATTCCGATCCGATTCGATCCGATTCGATCCGATTCGATCCGATTCGATCCGATTCGATCCGATTCGATTCGATCCGATCCGATTCGATTCCGATCCGATTCGATCCGATTCGATTCGATCCGATTCGATTCGATTCGATCCGATTCGATCCGATTCGATTCGATTCGATCCGATTCGATCCGATTCGATCCGATCCGATTCGATCCGATTCGATCCGATTCGATTCCGATCCGATTCGATCCGATTCGATCCGATTCGATCCGATTCGATCCGATTCGATCCGATTCGATTCGATCCGATCCGATTCGATTCCGATCCGATTCGATCCGATTCGATTTGATCCGATTCGATTCGATTCGATCCGATTCGATCCGATTCGATTCGATTCGATCCGATTCGATCCGATTCGATCCGATCCGATTCGATCCGATTCGATTCCGATCCGATTCGATTCGATTCGATTCGATCCGATTCGATCCGATTCGATCCGATTCGATCCGATCCGATTCGATTCGATCCGATTCGATCCGATCCGATTCGATTCGATTCGATTCCGATCCGATTCGATTCGATTAGATCCGATTCGATCCGATTCGATCCGATTCGATCCGATCCGATTCGATTCGATTCGATTCGATTCGATTCGATCCGATTCGATTCGATCCGATTCGATTCGATCCGATTCGATACGATTCGATTCGATCCGATTCGATCCGATTCGATCCGATTCGATCCGATTCGATTCGATCCGATCCGATTCGATTCCGATCCGATTCGATTCGATTCGATCCGATTCGATTCGATCCGATCCGATTCGATCCGATTCGATTCGATTCGATCCGATTCGATCCGATTCGATCCGATCCGAATCGATCCGATTCGATCCGATTCGATTCCGATCCGATTCGATTCGATCCGATTCGATTCCGATCCGATTCGATTCGATCCGATTCGATCCGATTCGATTCGATCCGACTCGATCCGATCCGATTCGATTCGATCCGATTCGATCCGATTCGATCCGATACGATTCGATTCGATTCGAT
>OX101808.2:43915484-43925484 GCA_944452925.2 Chrysolina oricalcia | reverse complement strand
GATTCGATCCGATTCGATCCGATTCGATCCGATTCGATCCGATTCGATCTGGTCCGATTCGATCCGATTCGATCCGATTCGATCCGATTCGATCCGATTCGATTCGATCCCGATCCGATTCGATTCGATCCGATTCGATTCGATCCGATTCGATTCGATCCGATTCGATTCGATCCGATCCGATCCGATTCGATTCGATTCGATTCCGATCCGATTCGATTCCGATCCGATTCGATTCGATCCGATTCGATTCGATCCGATTCGATTCGATTCGATCCGATTCGATCCGATTCGATCCGATTCGATCCGATTCGATCCGATTCGATCCGATCCGATTCGATCCGATTCGATCCGATTCGATTCCGATCCGATTCGATTCGATCCGATTCGATTCCGATCCGATTCGATTCGATCCGATTCGATTCGATCCGATTCGATTCGATTCGATCCGATTCGATCCGATTCGATCCGATTCGATCCGATTCGATCCGATTCGATCCGATCCGATTCGATCCGATTCGATCCGATTCGATTCCGATCCGATTCGATTCGATCCGATTCGATTCCGATCCGATTCGATTCGATTCGATCCGATCCGATCCGATTCGATTCCGATCCGATTCGATTCGATCCGATTCGATTCGATTCGATCCGATCCGATTCGATTCCGATCCGATCCGATTCGATTCGATCCGATTCGATCCGATCCGATCCGATCCGATCCGATCCGATCCGATCCGATCCGATCCGATCCGATCCGATCCGATCCGATCCGATTCGATTCGATCCGATTCGATTCGATCCGATTCGATTCGATCCGATCCGATCCGATTCGATTCGATTCCGATCCGATTCGATTCGATCCGATCCGATTTGATTCCGATCCGATCCGATTCGATTCGATCCGATCCGATTCGATCCGATCCGATCCGATCCGATCCGATCCGATCCGATCCGATCCGATCCGATCCGATCCGATCCGATCCGATCCGATCCGATCCGATCCGATCCGATCCGATCCGATCCGATCCGATCCGATCCGATCCGATCCGATCCGATTCGATCCAATTCGATCCGATCCGATCCGATTCGATTCGATTCGATTCGATTCGATCCGATTCGATTCGATTCGATCCGATTCGATTCGATCCGATTCGATCCGATTCGATCCGATTCGATTCCGATCCGATCCGATCCGATCCGATCCGATCCGATCCGATCCGATCCGATCCGATCCGATCCGATCCGATCCGATCCGATCCGATCCGATCCGATCCGATCCGATCCGATCCGATCCGATCCGATCCGATCCGATCCGATCCGATCCGATCCGATCCGATCCGATCCGATCCGATCCGATCCGATCCGATCCGATCCGATCCGATCCGATCCGATCCGATCCGATCCGATCCGATCCGATCCGATCCGATCCGATCCGATCCGATCCGATCCGATCCGATCCGATCCGATCCGATCCGATCCGATCCGATCCGATCCGATCCGATCCGATCCGATCCGATCCGATCCGATCCGATCCGATCCGATCCGATCCGATCCGATCCGATCCGATCCGATCCGATCCGATCCGATCCGATCCGATCCGATCCGATCCGATCCGATCCGATCCGATCCGATCCGATCCGATCCGATCCGATCCGATCCGATCCGATCCGATCCGATCCGATCCGATCCGATCCGATCCGATCCGATCCGATCCGATCCGATCCGATCCGATCCGATCCGATCCGATCCGATCCGATCCGATCCGATCCGATGCGATGCGATGCGATGCGATTCGATTCGATTCGATCCGATCCGATCCGATCCGATCCGATCCGATCCGATCCGATCCGATCCGATCCGATGCGATTCGATTCGATTCGATTCGATTCGATTCGATCCGATCCGATCCGATCCGATCCGATCCGATCCGATCCGATTCGATCCGATTCGATCCGATTCGATTCCGATCCGATCCGATTCGATTCGATTCCGATCCGATTCGATTCGATTCGATCCGATTCGATCCGATTCGATCCGATTCGATCCGATCCGATCCGATTCGATTCGATTCGATTCGATCCGATTCGATTCGATTCGATCCGATTCGATTCGATCCGATTCGATCCGATTCGATCCGATTCGATTCCGATCCGATTCGATTCGATCCGATTCGATTCGATCCGATTCGATCCGATTCGATCCGATTCGATTCCGATCCGATTCGATCCGATCCGATTCGATTCGATCCGATTCGATTCGATTCGATCCGATTCGATTCGATCCGATTCGATCCGATTCGATCCGATTCGATCCGATTCGATTCCGATCCGATTCGATTCGATCCGATTCGATTCGATCCGATTCGATCCGATTCGATCCGATTCGATTCCGATCCGATTCGATTCGATTCGATCCGATTCGATTCGATCCGATTCGATCCGATTCGATCCGATTCGATTCCGATCCGATTCGATTCGATCCGATTCGATTCGATCCGATTCGATCCGATTCGATCCGATTCGATCCGATTCGATTCCGATCCGATTCGATTCGATCCGATTCGATTCCGATCCGATTCGATTCGATTCGATCCGATACGATTCGATTCCGATCCGATTCGATTCGATCCGATTCGATTCCGATCCGATTCGATTCGATCCGATTCGATCCGATTCGATCCGATTCGATCCGATTCGATCCGATCCGATCCGATTCGATCCGATCCGATTCGGTTCCGATCCGATTCGATTCGATCCGATTCGATTCCGATCCGATTCGATTCGATCCGATCCGATCCGATTCGATTCGATCCGATCCGATTCGATTCGATCCGATTCGATCCGATTCGATTCGATCCGATCCGATTCGATTCCGATCCGATTCGATTCGATCCGATTCGATTCGATCCGATTCGATCCGATTCGATCCGATCCGATTCGATCCGATCCGATTCGATCCCATTCGATCCGATTCGATCCGATCCGATTCGATTCGATTCGATTCGATTCGATCCGATTCTATTCGATTCGATTCGATTCGATTCGGTCCGATTCGATTCGATCCGATTCGATCCGATTCGATCCGATTCGATTCCGATCCGATTCGATTCGATCCGATTCGATTCGATCCGATTCGATCCGATTCGATCCGATTCGATTCCGATCCGATTCGATTCGATCCGATTCGATTCCGATCCGATTCGATCCGATTCGATCCGATCCGATTCGATCCGATCCGATTCGATCCGATTCGATCCGATTCGATCCGATCCGATTCGATTCGATTCGATTCGATTCGATCCGATTCGATTCGATTCGATTCGATCCGATTCGATTCGATCCGATTCGATCCGATTCGATCCGATTCGATTCCGATCCGATTCGATTCGATCCGATTCGATTCGATCCGATTCGATCCGATTCGATCCGATTCGATTCCGATTCGATTCGATCCGATCCGATTCGATTCGATTCCGATCCGATCCGATCCGATCCGATCCGATCCGATCCGATCCGATCCGATCCGATCCGATCCGATCCGATCCGATCCGATCCGATCCGATCCGATCCGATCCGATCCGATCCGATCCGATCCGATCCGATCCGATCCAATCCGATCCGATTCGATTCGATCCGATTCGATTCGATCCGATTCGATTCGATCCGTTCCGATTCGATTCGATTCCGATCCGATTCGATTCGATCCGATCCGATTCGATTCCGATCCGATCCGATTCGATTCGATCCGATTTGATCCGATCCGATCCGATCCGATCCGATATGGATCCTATCCGATCCGATCCGATCCGATCCGATCCGATCCGATCCGATCCGATCCGATCCGATCCGATCCGATCCGATCCGATCCGATCCGATTCGATTCGATCCGATTCGATCCGATTCGATTCGATTCCGATCCGATTCGATTCGATTCGATCCGATTCGATCCGATTCGATCCGATTCGATCCGATCCGATTCGATTCGATTCGATCCGATTCGATTCGATTCGATCCGATTCGATTCGATCTGATTCGATCCGATTCGATCCGATTCGATTCCGATCCGATTCGATTCGATCCGATTCGATTCGATCCGATTCGATTCGATTCGATCCGATTCGATTCGATCCGATTCGATCCGATTCGATCCGATTCGATTCCGATCCGATTCGATTCGATCCGATTCGATTCGATCCGATTCGATCCGATTCGATCCGATCCGATTCCGATCCGATTCGATTCGATTCGATCCGATTCGATTCGATCCGATTCGATCCGATTCAATCCGATTCGATTCCGATCCGATTCGATTCGATCCGATTCGATTCGATCCGATTCGATCCGATTCGATTCCGATCCGATTCGATTCGATCCGATTCGATTCCGAACTGATTCGATTCGATTCGATCCGATACGATTCGATTCCGATCCGATTCGATTCGATCCGATTCGATTCCGATCCGATTCGATTCGATCCGATTCGATCCGATTCGATCCGATTCGATCCGATTCGATCCGATTCGATCCGATCCGATTCGATCCGATCCGATTCGATTCCGATCCGATTCGATTCGATCCGATTCGATTCCGATCCGATTCGATTCAATCCGATCCGATTCGATTCGATCCGATCCGATTCGATTCGATCCGATTCGATCCGATTCGATTCGATCCGATCCGATTCGATTCCGATCCGATTCGATTCGATCCGATTCGATTCGATCCGATTCGATCCGATCCGATTCGATCCGATCCGATTCGATCCGATCCGATTCGATCCGATTCGATCCGATTCGATCCAATTCGATTCGATCCGATCCGATTCGATTCCGATCCGATTCGATCCGATTCGATTCGATCCGATTCGATTCGATTCGATCCGATTCGATCCGATTCGATTCGATTCGATCCGATTCGATCCGATTCGATCCGATCCGATCCGATTCGATCCGATTCGATCCGATTCGATTCCGATCCGATTCGATTCGATCCGATTCGATTCCGATCCGATTCGATTCGATTCGATTCGATTCGATTCGATTCGATTCGATTCGATTCGATTCGATTCGATTCGATTCGATTCGATTCGATTCGATTCGATTCGATTCGATTCGATTCGATTCGATTCGATTCGATTCGATTCGATTCGATTCGATTCGATTCGATTCGATTCGATTCGATTCGATTCGATTCGATTCGATTCGATTCGATTCGATTCGATTCGATTCGATTCGATTCGATTCGATTCGATTCGATTCGATTCGATTCGATTCGATTCGATTCGATTCGATTCGATTCGATTCGATTCGATTCGATTCGATTCGATTCGATTCGATTCGATTCGATTCGATTCGATTCGATTCGATTCGATTCGATTCGATTCGATTCGATTCGATTCGATTCGATTCGATTCGATTCGATTCGATTCGATTCGATTCGATTCGATTCGATTCGATTCGATTCGATTCGATTCGATTCGATTCGATTCGATTCGATTCGATTCGATTCGATTCGATTCGATTCGATTCGATTCGATTCGATTCGATTCGATTCGATTCGATTCGATTCGATTCGATTCGATTCGATTCGATTCGATTCGATTCGATTCGATTCGATTCGATTCGATTCGATTCGATTCGATTCGATTCGATTCGATTCGATTCGATTCGATTCGATTCGATTCGATTCGATTCGATTCGATTCGATTCGATTCGATTCGATTCGATCAAATGATGGAATCACCAGATGTCTGCAAAATTCATAGAAATCACAATTAACTAGTAAAAACCACATAAAATCAATCAGCTGATGACCACCTTGTTATGACGTCAACTGAAGATATTACCAAAATTACCTGATATGTCAAATGAAATGAGAGTATTACAATATATCATCAAATAGTAGAATCAACAAATGTCTATCAAGTATATAAAAATCACAATTAACCAGTCCAACCACGAAAAAAAACAATCAGCTGATGACCGCCATGTTGTGACGTCAGTGCAGTGAGTCATCCTGTACCGGAATAAAACTTCACGTGCGCTCTCTCTGCCAGCCAGTTGAGAACTGAATCGGAGTGTTATCGGCATGATTCAACTGCCCCCACTCGGTCGGCCCTGATCGGTAGTCTTCGAACCAGCGTTGCCACGTTTAGAATTTTTTTTATCTTTCTATCAGATTTTGGCTTTCTTGACAGTATTACAATATATAATCAAATAATAGGCTCACTAAATGTCTGCAAAATTTATAAAAATCACAGTTAACCAGTAGAAACCACAAAAAACAATCATTTGTAACTTTCGCCTAAAAAAGATACTGTTTATCGAATCATGTCGCGTAGACAATGAATCTGTGGAAATTTAATCGTGTTTACCTTAGTGTCAATCATCTGATGATCGTCATGTTCTGACGTCAAAGGAAATTATTATGATTCGATTTCTCAAATGAAAAACGAATATTACAATAAATAATCAAATAATAGGATTACCTAATGCCTGTGAATCGATTCGATTCGATTCGATTCGATTCGATTCGATTCGATTCGATTCGATTCGATTCGATTCGATTCGATTCGATTCGATTCGATTCGATTCGATTCGATTCGATTCGATTCGATTCGATTCGATTCGATTCGATTCGATTCGATTCGATTCGATTCGATTCGATTCGATTCGATTCGATTCGATTCGATTCGATTCGATTCGATTCGATTCGATTCGATTCGATTCGATTCGATTCGATTCGATTCGATTCGATTCGATTCGATTCGATTCGATTCGATTCGATTCGATTCGATTCGATTCGATTCGATTCGATTCGATTCGATTCGATTCGATTCGATTCGATTCGATTCGATTCGATTCGATTCGATTCGATTCGATTCGATTCGATTCGATTCGATTCGATTCGATTCGATTCGATTCGATTCGATTCGATTCGATTCGATTCGATTCGATTCGATTCGATTCGATTCGATTCGATTCGATTCGATTCGATTCGATTCGATTCGATTCGATTCGATTCGATTCGATTCGATTCGATTCGATTCGATTCGATTCGATTCGATTCGATTCGATTCGATTCGATTCGATTCGATTCGATTCGATTCGATTCGATTCGATTCGATTCGATTCGATTCGATCAAATGATGGAATCACCAGATGTCTGCAAAATTCATAGAAATCACAATTAACTAGTAAAAACCACATAAAATCAATCAGCTGATGACCACCTTGTTATGACGTCAACTGAAGATATTACCAAAATTACCTGATATGTCAAATGAAATGAGAGTATTACAATATATCATCAAATAGTAGAATCAACAAATGTCTATCAAGTATATAAAAATCACAATTAACCAGTCCAACCACGAAAAAAAACAATCAGCTGATGACCGCCATGTTGTGACGTCAGTGCAGTGAGTCATCCTGTACCGGAATAAAACTTCACGTGCGCTCTCTCTGCCAGCCAGTTGAGAACTGAATCGGAGTGTTATCGGCATGATTCAACTGCCCCCACTCGGTCGGCCCTGATCGGTAGTCTTCGAACCAGCGTTGCCACGTTTAGAATTTTTTTTATCTTTCTATCAGATTTTGGCTTTCTTGACAGTATTACAATATATAATCAAATAATAGGCTCACTAAATGTCTGCAAAATTTATAAAAATCACAGTTAACCAGTAGAAACCACAAAAAACAATCATTTGTAACTTTCGCCTAAAAAAGATACTGTTTATCGAATCATGTCGCGTAGACAATGAATCTGTGGAAATTTAATCGTGTTTACCTTAGTGTCAATCATCTGATGATCGTCATGTTCTGACGTCAAAGGAAATTATTATGATTCGATTTCTCAAATGAAAAACGAATATTACAATAAATAATCAAATAATAGGATTACCTAATGCCTGTGAATCGATTCGATTCGATTCGATTCGATTCGATTCGATTCGATTCGATTCGATTCGATTCGATTCGATTCGATTCGATTCGATTCGATTCGACTCGATTCGATTCGATTCGATTCGATTCGATTCGATTCGATTCGATTCGATTCGATTCGATTCGATTCGATTCGATTCGATTCGATTCGATTCGATTCGATTCGATTCGATTCGATTCGATTCGATTCGATTCGATTCGATTCGATTCGATTCGATTCGATTCGATTCGATTCGATTCGATTCGATTCGATTCGATTCGATTCGATTCGATTCGATTCGATTCGATTCGATTCGATTCGATTCGATTCGATTCGATTCGATTCGATTCGATTCGATTCGATTCGATTCGATTCGATTCGATTCGATTCGATTCGATTCGATTCGATTCGATTCGATTCGATTCGATTCGATTCGATTCGATTCGATTCGATTCGATTCGATTCGATTCGATTCGATTCGATTCGATTCGATTCGATTCGATTCGATTCGATTCGATTCGATTCGATTCGATTCGATTCGATTCGATTCGATTCGATTCGATTCGATTCGATTCGATTCGATTCGATTCGATTCGATTCGATTCGATTCGATTCGATTCGATTCGATTCGATTCGATTCGATTCGATTCGATTCGATGCGATTCGATTCGATTCGATTCGATTCGATTCGATTCGATTCGATGCGATTCGATTCGATCCGATCCGATCCGATCCGATCCGATCCGATCCGATCCGATCCGATCCGATCCGATCCGATCCGATCCGATCCGATCCGATCCGATCCGATCCGATCCGATCCGATCCGATCCGATCCGATCCGATCCGATCCGATCCGATCCGATCCGATCCGATCCGATCCGATCCGATCCGATCCGATCCGATCCGATCCGATCCGATCCGATCCGATCCGATCCGATCCGATCCGATCCGATCCGATCCGATCCGATCCGATCCGATCCGATCCGATCCGATCCGATCCGATCCGATCCGATCCGATCCGATCCGATCCGATCCGATCCGATCTTATCCGATCCGATCCGATCCGATCCGATCCGATCCGATCCGATCCGATCCGATCCGATCCGATCCGATCCGATCCGATCCGATCCGATCCGATCCGATCCGATCCGATCCGATCCGATCCGATCCGATCCGATCCGATCCGATCCGATCCGATCCGATCCGATCCGATCCGATCCGATCCGATCCGATCCGATCCGATCCGATCCGATCCGATCCGATCCGATCCGATCCGATCCGATCCGATCCGATCCGATGCGATTCGATTCGATTCGATTCGATTCGATTCGATTCGATTCGATCCGATCCGATCCGATTCGATTCGATTCGATTCGATTCGATTCGATTCGATTCGATTCGATTCGATTCGATTCGATTCGATCAAATGATGGAATCACCAGATGTCTGCAAAATTCATAGAAATCACAATTAACTAGTAAAAACCACATAAAATCAATCAGCTGATGACCACCTTGTAATGACGTCAACTGAAGATATTACCAAAATTACCTGATATGTCAAATGAAATGAGAGTATTACAATATATCATCAAATAGTAGAATCAACAAATGTCTATCAAGTATATAAAAATCACAATTAACCAGTCCAACCACGAAAAAAAACAATCAGCTGATGACCGCCATGTTGTGACGTCAGTGCAGTGAGTCATCCTGTACCGGAATAAAACTTCACGTGCGCTCTCTCTGCCAGCCAGTTGAGAACTGAATCGGAGTGTTATCGGCATGATTCAACTGCCCCCACTCGGTCGGCCCTGATCGGTAGTCTTCGAACCAGCGTTGCCACGTTTAGAATTTTTTTTATCTTTCTATCAGATTTTGGCTTTCTTGACAGTATTACAATATATAATCAAATAATAGGCTCACTAAATGTCTGCAAAATTTATAAAAATCACAGTTAACCAGTAGAAACCACAAAAAACAATCATTCGTAACTTTCGCCTAAAAAAGATACTGTTTATCGAATCATGTCGCGTAGACAATGAATCTGTGGAAATTTAATCGTGTTTACCTTAG